>JARQZK010000912.1:32500-52500 GCA_030704885.1 Cynegetis impunctata | reverse complement strand
TTCTGTGAATATAAAGCTATATACCGTATTATTATACATCTATTTCAACACGGAAAAAGTATATACTCATAAATGATTTCTAAAGCCGCGTTTTCCTCCACGGTCGCTGGTTATTGGCGACTACGACCCAGTCGCAGCGACTGATTCGCCATGAACTTTCTGTTTTGCTCCAGTTGGTGGTACAGCGAATTCAGTTTGAAAAAATGAACGACGCTAGAAGAAAATGTTTAATTCTATCAAGAAGTTGCTAAACTATCACGATGAGGAAATTATACATCTTAGTTTGCTTCAAGAACGTGAAAACAGAAAAGGAATCTTACCGATGCTTAAAAGAAGAAATCAGGAGGGTTTTCAGTCAATTTTAATAAGAAATCATTTAAGAGATAACGAAACAAATTTTAAACAATTTTTTAGAATTTCACAATCATTAGAAACTCAGTTTACTTACATACAAGAACTCATACAAAATGATCTTACGATTCATCCCTATAACCGTGTGACGGAACTAATAACCTCATCAGAGAAGTTAGCAATAACATAACGGTAAGCTTAATAAACTTCTTATTTCTCCAAATCTTCATTTTACTAGTTGTAAAATGAAGATTTGGAGATCTGTTCGACAGTTAGTAAAATAAATTCTTAGGGTAGAACCTTGTTGATGAAAATTGTCTATCCTGTTTTCCTGCTGTGCCCACCTTGTTGGTGATAATATAGGTGGCTCTAAATGTGTAGGCGATTGGAAGGATGAATTTGTAGAACTCGTGTCATATGAAATATACGACAGCTGATAAAGTTGTTTTTTTCTCATTCACCAAAAAAACTCAACACGGAGCAGAAGTGTGTGCTTCTCTGAAATTCGCCGTGAAATAGTCGCCTGTCTGCTTCCAGAGCAGGCAGGCGATCCAATCCTTGGCGAACGGCGAATACAGTTCAGTAGCAGCGACTAAAAAATTATAGGAAAATTCTCGAGAAGCAATCAATAACCCGAACCAGGCAGCGCTGCAATACACTCCTTCAATTGATATGAAATCCTTCATCAAAAATAAGATTAAGAACGCTTGGAACACTGAATGGCAGGCCTCACAATCGAAACTATAAGAAATCAAACCGAACGTGGGACCTTGGCAAAATCAATTAACGAAAAGAAGAGAACAAGTGATAATGACTCGACTACGCCTAGGTCACACTAAGCTCACACATGAATACTTGCTGTCTAGACAAAATGAACCAACTTGTGATATGTGCGGAGCTCAACTAACAGTGAAACATATTATAGTGCAGTGCCCTTTACTCCAAATTCAAAGAGACACATTCAACATATCCTCCAACTTAAAAGAAATGTTACTTTATAGTAATAGTAACAAAATCATTGTATTTTTGCAAAACTTAGATTTAATTAGGAAATTATAAATATTATGTATCAACTCCACCGCCTATAATCCAAAGGGTTAGTGCGGTTATTTGAAAAAAAAAAAATTACATTTAAAAAGATATGATTTGGTGAATTGGTCGCCGCTACTGAGTCGTAGTCGCCGACGATCAGCGACAGTGGAGGAAAACGCGGCTTAACACTCGAATATTACAGATGAAGAATCTCTTTTACTAGAATATATTCCCGCGGACGTTCGTTATAAGAGTTACAACACGCAATGATCATAAAAAATATATAACCTATGTCCTAAA
Source organism: Cynegetis impunctata (assembly GCA_030704885.1). Taxonomy (NCBI): domain Eukaryota; kingdom Metazoa; phylum Arthropoda; class Insecta; order Coleoptera; family Coccinellidae; genus Cynegetis; species Cynegetis impunctata. The sequence continues at coordinate 50,817 of JARQZK010000912.1, read as the reverse complement.
AATGAACAAAAAAGATTGTTTGTATGCTTCAAGGCACGCAAATGTATAAATAAAAAAAAATATATCTAAAGCACTACAAGAAATTGATCAATTTCTTGAGCTTCCAAATGTCGAACGATATAAACGGCGCAGTTTCATGAGAACTTCAGCATTAGTAGAAGTTGGAGGAGATATTTTTGCACAAATATCGAAGAAATTTATATTACAGAAGAATTTTACTCACACAAAAAAAAACTGTCAATCAAATTATGGAAAATAATGTATGCCTAACTTGACATAGATTATAATTAACCAAGCACATCTATCAGTTACTGCAGCTCCTATTTAATCACTATCTTCTTCCAATGGTGGCCATATAAGTGCTGCTCAAAACTGTATACCTATTCAATATGAATTTAACACATAATTCTAAAATATCAACAATTACGATGTGTACTTTATTATGACCGTATATTGCTATATTTGTTATTTCTACCATGAATAAATTAAAGAAAAAATAAATTACGCGGATAGGAATGAAATAATATTGCATATTCCTTCCTTGTATTTGCACAGCTGTCCTAGTCGATTAGGTCAGTAAACTACATCCAGCGGGAGGAAAAGAGATAAATTCTATTTTAGTAATAAAAACAGCTTTCTCACTTCTACAATAACAATTTTAAGAAATATAGAAATCGGTAATAGTCAATAAACCAGAATAACTGCGCCTTTGCCACGAATACTATCATTATCCCCTATAACTCTTATAGGAGGTAACATAAAATCAATTGATTCGAGTAATAAATTATTGGGTGTTGATCAGATGTCGCAGAAACTACAAACTGGTTGCGGAGAAGCGTGTTGAATTACGTTAACCGCTACAGTTATTGTTAATTGAGCTGATTGTTAGGTAGCAATTGAAGGTAAACGGTAAGTCAAAATAATTGTCTAGTAAATAATGACTTACTGAACTAATGATCTGAATAAATGGGTTTCTTTTCATGAATGAATAATTATCAAATAATTAACGAGAAATCATCAGACCCTGAAATACTATCTGAATTAATATTCAATGAGAGATATTCAATTTAGCTGAAAATGCAGTAGCACTCTTAACGGAAATGAGAAAAACACTATTTAATATATAAAAATAGAAAAGTATACCTTTTCATATATATATATATATATATATATATATATATATATATATATATATATATATATATATATATATATATATATATATATATATATATATATAATATATATATAAAATAAAATATATTTATATATATATATATATATATATATATATATATATATATATATATATATAATATGAAAGTGGAGTGTGGCCGTGTAAATTAAATTTAGAAAAATGTGAGTTCTCGGCAAAATTTCTTGTTTAGCAATGGCTATCCAAGGTTACTTTTAAAGAAGTTCCTTTGGAGTACCAACGCCGTATCATCTAGTTCTTCCACTCAAACCAATCACCATACAGAGAATGCTTCGCAGACTACCTGTCTCAAATATAGATCTTTACCATACATCTCTGATCTAGCTGTAAAACTGACACACATTTTCTCGAATATTGAACACTAAAATTAGCTAAACATAAAACATTTCAGGCCGCTGCGTCTTTACAAGGTTGAAAGATGAAATTTACCAATCCTTGATGTTAGATGTTGTGTACAGTATACCGTGTTTGGATTGTGAAAACTTATAGGTTTATAGGTCACACATCTTAGACCGTAAAAAGAAGAATAACTCTTCATAAAAGCGATGTCAGAATTCAAACAGATGCATGTGCCTTGGCACTTCATTAATCTAAAATGGGATACCCATTTGATTTTGAAAATTTCAAGATCCTTGCCAGGATGCCCATTCACCAAAAAAGAATATTTCTGGAAATGTGCCACATAAACCAGAATCCTAATAACGTTGACAAGAATGGATATCGCAGGGCTTAGTTGTATATACAGTCATTTGCTTTCTTTAGCGTTTTGAAATGCAGATCTTGCATCTTTGAGGTGGTTTTTTTTGAAATTTCTCGTTGACCCTACTGTTTTTGTCTGTTGTGGTGTTTCTGTGGTTTCGACGGATTGTTTATTGTTTGACATTTGTCGTTTTGCCGTTTCTCGATGTTTTCCTTGATGAGGTTATGTCATCTGTTTTGTTTTTATGAATTTTGAGAATATCTCCATTGAATGACTTAACACTGCAGGACTTGTTTAGTTTTGTATTTACAATTTTTGATCTCTAACTTAACTCTGTAATTCTTATGATGGTTATATTTACATAAAGCCTCGTTAATTGTAAGTTATTATAATTGTGTTTTCAATGTTTATTTTTCTTGACATTGTATATTTATATTGTAGAGCCCTGAGGAAGGATATTATCATTATATAGACATGATTGACAAATTGGTTATGTATGGTTATGTGGCCCTTTTAAATTTTGCCGAGAACTCAGTTTCTATATATATATATATATATATATATATATATATATATATATATATATATATATATATATATATATATATATATATATATATATTGTGAACTGTGATAATGATCGTACTCGAGTATTTATTTTTATGATAAGGGATGTCGATCAAAAGTAAATAAAGTCAATTTACTCTTTTTTTATTCCATATGTCTAGCTTTCGAAACTAAGTTTGTTTCTTCTTCAGGACTGTCTGCAATTGGGAACATACAAAAGTTACAAAAATATATCTAAATTAATTTAAAATATTAACCTACAGAACGTGTTAAGAGTTTCCTTTTCTTTGGTTTCCTTTCATTTAAATATAAACTATAAGTAGTATAACATTCAACACGATACCATAACCTCCAAATCAAACACAAATGTCAAAGAACAATTACAATTTACACAGATATCAGTTGTCAATCATAGAGTCTATATTCAGTCTCTCGGTGTCCCATCTCCTTCACTATTCATCAACTGGTCCATCGTAGAATTTCTTTCCAAAGTTTGTTTGTGATAATATAAATGTATAGATGTTACTTAAGTTTTCTACGTCTGATTTTTTATTTATAGGATTTGTTTGTTTTTGTATATGAATCATCTCCAGAATTAGTCTTTTTTTTGTATTACCTTCAATATCCAATATCTTCACATTGTTGAAGGCTATAGTATGGTTCAAAACGTTTGCATGCATAGCCAAAGCACAACGAGTATTATACTTCCCTATGTCACTCTTATGCAATGCCAATCTACTTTTCAACAATTGAGAAGTTTGTCCGACGTACGTACATTCACATTCTCCGCATTCAACTTGGTATATAACATTTGATTGTTGTTCTTTTGGTATGGGGTCTTTAAGTTTTGAATAGAGTGATGCAATCGATTTTTTATTATATGTTACTATCTTTAAGTGTTTTTCTTCTGAAAGTATTTTCTTGATTTTTCCAGTCAATTCTTTTATGTTAGGGAGACTGCAGTATATTATGTTTTCTTTTGAGTCTATTCTCTGTTCATTATTCGTTAATACATTCGGTTTTAACGTGGGCGAGTATAAAAGTTTATTAATCATCTTCACAGGATATGAATTTTCCATTAAAAGTTCGAAATTTGTTTAAGTTTTTTTTAATAAATACTGGATGACAAATTTTTGTAATCCTGTTTTTCATTTCTTTAATAAAATTGATTTTTATAGTGATAGGATGGTCAGACAGATAGTGGATGAATTTATCGGAAGATGTGCCCTTTCTGTACCAATCCAACTTTATTGTGTTTTCATTTCTACAAACACGAGTATCCAAAAATGGCACTGACTGGTTTTCATCTTCCTCTTCTAAGGTAAATTTGAGGTGTGTGTCAAATTCATTAAAAATTTTTTTAATATGGTTTTCATTTCATTGTTTGGTATTCTTGCAGTACCAAACAATGAAATTAAAACCATATTAAAAATTTTTAATGAATTTGACACACACCTCAAATTTACCTTAGAAGAGGAAGATGAAAACCAGTCAGTGCCGTTTTTGGATACTCGTGTTTGTAGAAATGAAAACACAATAAAGTTGGATTGGTACAGAAAGGGCACATCTTCCGATAAATTCATCCACTATCTGTCTGACCATCCTATCACTATAAAAATCAATTTTATTAAAGAAATGAAAAACAGGATTACAAAAATTTGTCATCCAGTATTTATTAAAAAAAACTTAAACAAATTTCGAACACTTTTAATGGAAAATTCATATCCTGTGAAGATGATTAATAAACTTTTATACTCGCCCACGTTAAAACCGAATGTATTAACGAATAATGAACAGAGAATAGACTCAAAAGAAAACATAATATACTGCAGTCTCCCTAACATAAAAGAATTGACTGGAAAAATCAAGAAAATACTTTCTGAAGAAAAACACTTAAAGATAGTAACATATAATAAAAAATCGATTGCATCACTCTATTCAAAACTTAAAGACCCCATACCAAAAGAACAACAATCAAATGTTATATACCACGTTGAATGCGAGGAATGTGAATGTACGTACGTCGGACAAACTTCTCAATTGTTGAAAAGTAGATTGGCATTGCATAAGAGTGACATAGGGAAGTATAATACTCGTTGTGCTTTGGCTACGCATGCAAACGTTTTGAACCATACTATAGCCTTCAACAATGTGAAGATATTGGATATTGAAGGTAATACAAAAAAAAGACTAATTCTGGAGATGATTCATATACAAAAACAAACAAATCCTATAAATGAAAAATCAGACGTAGAAAACTTAAGTAACATCTATACATTTATATTATTACAAACAAACTTTGGAAAGAAATTCTACGATGGACCAGTTGATGAATAGTGAAGGAGATGGGACACCAGGAAGACTGAATATAGACTCTATGATTGACAACTGATATCTGTGTAAATTGTAATTGTTCTTTGACATTTGTGTTTGATTTGGAGGTTATGGTATCGTGTTGAATGTTATACTACTTATAGTTTATATTTAAATGAAAGGAAACCAAAGAAAAGGAAACTCTTAACACGTTCTGTAGGTTAATATTTTAAATTAATTTAGATATATTTTTGTAAATTTTGTATGTTCCCAATTGCAGACAGTCCTGAAGAAGAAACAAACTTAGTTTCGAAAGCTAGACATATGGAATAAAAAAAGAGTAAATTGACTTTATTTACTTTTGATCGACATCCCTTATCATAAAAAAAAATATATATATATATATATATATATATATATATATATATATATATATATATATATATATATATATATATATATATATATATATATATTTATATATATATATATATATATATATATATATATATATATATATATATTTATATATAAAAATATATAATTATATATATATATATATATATATATATATATATATATATATATATATTGCCTAGAAGCTTTCGTTTTTCGAAGATGTTTCCGAAGATACAGCGCTAGATGTTCATGTAGATTTTTTTAAGAACTCACTGTTAAAAATTTAAACCTATTCTTAGAATGCATAACCCAATTGAGTATCATGACATAATTTTATTTCGACTACATTGTTAACTTATAAAATATGAAAATTTATAGTCTAAAAATTTTCTTTTGATAGCCCAAACATTAACCCCTTGAACATCTGTGTTATGTGATAAACAAATCTGAGAAATCGTACCATTCCTGGATCTAACTCAATGAAAATTGACCCGACATCTTCAAAAGACTTCGGTAGGAAAATATTGGATTTCTGCATCCTTATAGAAAGTTGTCATTTACAACAGTTCTTGTAGTATAGGAGACATCGAATTAAATTTTTTATAATACAATGCTATTGACGATTTTGTTTCACCCTGAATCTTCCAAACAAAGTAGCTTTTCAAAAAACACTAAAAAACAAAAAATCAGAAATTTCTACCTTCTGTTTAATAAACAGCATGTATATAATACAAGAATCAAATGGACTCAAAATATTCGTAATTATCTATAAAATATCAATCCTCTATGTTATAAAGTTCACTTATTATGTTATTGAAAGCAAAGAATCGCATTCTGTATGACAACATGAAACTCAAAATTTCTACTCTTATCTGGAGGTGAAAAAAATGAGACAGCCTATTTTGTTGTATTTTATTAACAATTAATACTGTGAATCAATTAATATAAAAATGAATTGATAATGCAGATTTCGCGTAGCGGAATACAAATAACCAGCTCCTTTGGAGAATTGTTTGATAATATCATATTATTGAAGAATTCCAATGAAGAATGTGATATATTTGAGATTTTGTATATGCTTATGTTTAAAACGCAGTAATTTTACTTCTACAGTAAATTGTTCAAACATGATAAACTATAATAATAATTGTTTTTCATATAACATTCGTTTCAAGCAGATACTATGCATATAATTCTGGAAATGTTGACAAAACATATCTAATATATTTTCAAATTTTGAATTACTTCCTACATTTGAAGAGTAGGAATCAAAATTTTTTGAAAATATATATTAAGTACTTGTAATCTCTACAAGTCAAATTTAAAGAGTTCAACTAAGCAGTGCCCTAAATATTGGTCTCAAGGAAGTAGTTTACTTCCTGTGCAAGCTAACTTAACAATTTACAACTTCAAAACTAATTCGGCAATTTCATTGAATTCGGTAGGTAACTGCGCCGCTTGTACAAGTTATTCAAATCTGTTTTGTTTTTACATTCCTCAAAAAGATATTATTTATTGGTCTTGTATCATAACTGTGCATGTCCCGTTTTTTCTTTACAGCTCCATGTTAGTATTTTGTATTTTATTTGTAATTTTACGCATCAATTAACATTGTTCCAACTGCAAAAGTATGCTGACCTCCGTTATTTTTAACTTAGAATAGAGTTCCTAAGTATCTCATTGTAATAATAATGACGTTTGTTCGTAACAAATTCGGAAAAATAAAAACATGAATAAACATGACAATATCCACAGAAGCAGGGTAGAGTTGCTCAAGTACCTTAAGAAGAAATTGTATAAAAAATTATAATTTATCAAATAAATATAAATTGAATAATTATGTTATCCAAAACTTGTGTTAATATTGTTGTTATTTATTATAACGAAATTAGAGTATCTATATTATTTCACGTGAAATAAACTGCATCTTAAAAAACTTACATAGTCGTACCAGAGGTAGGTACCTTTCAAACTTCAAATTCAATTCAGCAACAAAAATAATTAAAACTTATTTATATAATATATAGCTATTCATTTTGTACCAACATCACAATTTTTTTGTTCTTTTTTCAACCAGTAGGTACATATATCTTGCACCGATGAGTTGCATTTCTAACATTGAATTATGTTTCCTCCCGATCTTCTCCACAAATAAAACAAAAGCGCTTTTCTCCTTTTTAATTGTTAATGTCAATTTTTTTTATTAATCACCGCGTTTCTTTTATTTGCCGCAGTACGACTTAAGGATCTCATATAGGTACGACCTAAGACACAGCAAAAATTAAATATAGGTAGAGTAAACATAACCTAACTTTAACTACCAAACATAAGTAGAAAATTATATGAAAATTTAAATAAACGTACTTAATGACAGGATTTATAACAATGCTTGTTTATTGCAGGCAATAATACGTGAAGCAACTTGGTTGACTCAGATGTATATCTGGTTGTCGCGTATCTGCTGTTGTCGCCGTAGTTCGTTCAAAATTCAAGTGGTACGACTTACGCACTGGTACTTGAGCAACCTCAACCCATAAAACCATGATACAAAACAATACCAAATATCTCGTGAGATGAAATGGTTCGATCAATTTATGTATGTCGGTTCTTTAACTTTGTTAATTGTTTGTTCACAAATGAAATAAGTTGTTTCTTGGATTGCTTCAGAAAAGTTTTATATATAATTTCCTTCGGAAAATAATTGAACAATTTTGGTGCCAGATACCAGCAGCTTCTCTAACCATGGAATTTTGAAGCTAGTGGTTTATAATGCTGGTGCTTTGTTCTCGTCGCGTATGGATGGTTTGGAGTGTGATGTTCAATCCTAGTTCTTCTGTATACTTGGAATCCTTCTGAATTCTGTATAATTATATGATATCACATATCTATGTCTCCGTATATATCAAATCACTTGAATATCTTGTAGGTTGAGTAGAACTAGAAGAAATTGCTTTTGAAAGGCTTCGGATACATGCAGGTGAGTTATTCATACCCCTCCACAACCAATAATTCCATAAGTTGAGTGTGATTTTTATATTTGTAATTTAAAAATTTTCTATCCTGTCTGAATCGATATACATATAATACAACCTAGTTTTTTGTTAAATACCGTAATATATTATGGTCCCACCTGAGATGATCTACGAGTATATATACATATATATATATATATATATATATATATATATATATATATATATATATATATATATATATATATATATATATATATATATATATATATATATTTATATACCATATATACTATGAAGAAACCACAATGAATCTGTTGGAAAGTTTGGAAATTAACAAGCTTAGGAAAAACCCAGAATTCCAAACTGTAAATAACCAACTCAACTCCTCTCCACTCCTAAATCTTTAAGGGTTAGATATAAATAGTTTTCAAATAGTTGATGGAATCCGTCGTTACTACATGATAATTCAACATGATGAACAAAAACAGAACTTGAATTTACTACGTTTATCATCACAAAAATACTTTGAAAAATATATAACACTGCGATTGCAATTTCGGTCACTAGACCATCATCGGGCAGATTGAGTTAATAACTTAAGTTTTTTTTTATTTATTGAATTTTTTTTATAACTATATATAATCTTCCATCAACTTACTATATTATTATAGGTAGTTAAATCAAAATAATATTTTTCACTTCATTAACTTTTTCCCTATGTCGATAATCATTTTTATAACACCACCCTCATTCTTTCAATGTTAGAGCTGGTTCTTGTGGGAAAAAACTATCCAAATTTGTTTATACAAAAAGTTTTGAAAAAGCCACGAATATCGTGGCGAAACGTCAACTTTTTAATAAAATTTTTGAGATTCACAAAACCTGTTATTGCTAATAATTATCAAAAAATTATATATATATATATATATATATATATATATATATATATATATATATATATATATATATACATACATACACCCAGATAGTTAATTTTCTTCACAGGTCTAATTATAACATTCCGTTGAATGTTTGAGAGTGTATTCCGGCAAGGATGATGAAGACTGCGGAACTGTAGGAAAACAGTTTTGTCGAGGTATTTTATAATTGAATAATATTTCAATAAATTTATTTTATAATATCTGTATTTCATTAAACTTCGTTCATCCGCAGCGACTATCATTTAAGTCCCTGCTTGGGGAGCAAACCTCAGGTTGGCTAAAGTTGGACTCAAAGGTGCTGCATACGGTACAAGGGACTCAACCCTTACCGGAAGTGCACACCTTGCTGACCTCCCAACTGACGAAATTACCAGTTAATTTAGTTTCAAGAAATTATTTCGAACGGAACTAAATACCAAGAAGGAATGGAGCATAGAATCCATTCGAGCACTGGAGAAGAATACCATAATATGGTATACGGACGGGTCTAAAACTCCCGAAGGAACTGGAGCAGGAGTCGTTGGGCCTCGTACCAAATACTCAGAACCCATGGGCCAGTTCCCCAGTATTTTTCAAGCGGAAATTCACGCCATAGAAAAGTGCATTCAGTTCAACCTCGATAGGAAATACCGAAACAAGGAAATTGCGATCCTCTCCGATAGCCAAGCAGCCATCAAAGCGTTGAGCTCTTATAACATCAACTCAAAGATGGTTTGTGAATGCCTAGACAAACTAAACGATCTGGGCAAGAACAACAAAGTGATCCTCCTCTGGGTGCCGGGGCACGTCGGAGTGAAGGGTAATGAACAAGCAGACACCCTGGCACGAAAGGGTGCGTCAACGTCACTAATCGGGCCAGAACCTTTCTGCGGACTTGGAAAATCTTACTTCCAAGAAGAACTCAATAAAGCTGAAGAAGCAATGAGAGCAACATACTGGCAAAGACTTCCAGGACTGAGGCAGGCCAAAGATCTTCTCGGAAAGTTCAACCGAGCAAGACACTGATTAACCTCAGCAAAACTAGTCTAAAGACAATCACAGGATTTCTTACGGAGCATTGCAGACTCAAAGAACACCTAAGGAAGCTAGGTTTAGAGGGGGACAGCACCTGCAGAATCTGCAAGGAACGTCCAGAAACACCCCACCATATACTGATGGAGTGCTATGCTGTGCACCATGAAAGACTGAACACACTGGGATCATACCAGCTGACTGTAGAAGAAATACCACGGATAAACCCCTTTAAAATCCTCAAACTCCTGAAGGTATTGAGGCTTGAGGGGCTGCTGTAAAACGAGAACACATCGAGAAGCAGAAGAAGATGGGGCACAATAGATCTAATAAGGTCGCAGCGCATCGGTCACCATCCACACCTACCAATACCAATACCAATCATTTAAGTCATGAAAGCTTAATATTATTTCATACCTACGTTTTTTTAGTGAGATTTGATCTATACTTACATGTAAATTGCTCAATCATTGGTATTATTTGGGACTAAATATACATATAATAGGTGTTTTAATTCAAAGATTAATCTACCATCGGACCCAAATTCTCAATTTCTTCAACAACATTTTCCTTAGTCACTGGTCCATAACCGCATCAATTCTCTGGTTAAAAATAAAGTGTTCAGTACGGTTTTCAACTGAATTTCAACCAGTCGATAACCAGTTCGCATAAATTTTCAAATTCACCGTTTATCTTTTTAGTGTGAAGACATAGACTTTCGTCGAAGAAACGGAAATATCTAGCCACGACTCCAGAACATCTCCAACTAAACCCTACAAAGAATGTAAAAAGAAAGTGGTTTCGTGGAACATCCGGTTGAAAAAAGTTTGTTTTGAGATATATTAGCTTTGTTCGCAGTAAGAATTCAGAACTTATGTGGACCTAGTTCATAACCAATTCGGGATTGATGTAATAGTCATGCCCGATTATGAACTGGATACGTGGTGGACACAGGTTTTGACCTAGATCTATCTGCCAAGAATCTCGGGTATAACGTAGGATAAAGAACTTCTATCCAATAATTGAATACTAATACATATTAATTTATAATCATTGGAATGAGATAATAAGTATTTTTATCACTCCAGTGATTATGTATGTCATATACCCTGATAATTCTTTATGGATTCAGTGACGCAACAAGATCGATCATAATTCTTCAGGAGCAATCACGAGAATCTGAATAGGAGGACATACACGGTATAATTTATTGGTAAGATAAATTGTACAAATTCATCGTTAGATAAATTGTAGAGATAAATATCTTAGATAAATTGTTCATGATCTATTAACTCAAAGTTTCATTCCACCAATTTATTGATCCAATTGATATGTACGTATGTGTTGTTTGTTACGATTATTTGCTCAAATGTAACCAATTTATTTGTGATCGGTGATGTTTCCGAATGTTGAATCATTCGACCGATGTATCTGTTGATATTCAAGCGGTTTTTGTTTAATGGTGTTCGAGAATAAGATTAAACGGAATATAAATACAAATGGTAAAAAGGAAGTATTTACGAAATATAAAATTTCCCAATCTAATAGCCGAACTTGAGAAATACCTACTAAATTAGCAACATGTAATATTTCACTAAGAAATCCATCTACCGAGGAAAGTGCTGTCAGCAGGATCCCCAAACGGAAGTATTGTATTCAAGGTTATTGTGGAAAGCAATTAGTTTATAATACAACGGAATATCTACAAATAGTAATTGAAAAGACATAAAATATTCTAATTCGACTAGCTGAACTTGAGCACCAGTTAAATTTGTAACATGTAATATTGCATTGAGAAACCCATCTCCCGAGAAAGGTGCTGTTATCAGAATGGTTAAGCGGAATGTAGGTTTTAGTGGGAAGTGATAAAGATTTGGATACAATGGATTAGATACGAACAGGTATGACGAAAGATTGAAAGAGCACAGGGTATTCCAATCCCAATAGCTGAATTGAGAATTAATTAAATTTGTAATATTGCACTAATAACTGTTGATTATAGAATAACGATGTCATGACGCAACACATGTCGTTGATGTTTGAAAATTATCGGCAGATAACTTTGACGAATTTATCGGTAAATGAATCGTTCTGTTTATGTCGAACGACAAATAAATAGCTGGGTTATTGCTGTATATTCATCGTACAACGTTCTCTAGTATTTCGCTCAGATCAGCCGATAAATTATGCCTTTTATCAACCTAACATCAGTTTTTATACTGTTAAAACTGCTGGTCTCAAAATTGTGCCTACAAGTAAGAATATCTCACAAAATTCAATTAAATATAAGGCAGATAATCCGATGAATATCGACGCCATGATTTCCAGACTCACATTATTACCCATGGGCGTACCCAGGGGGGGAGGGGGGCAGGTAGGGGCAGCTGCCCCCCCCTGGAAATCTCGCAGAACATGTATGAACTTGCCTAATTAGGTTGTACGTGCCCTATTTGGATTCATTATTATCTTCCTTAGAGGCAAGATTCGGTAAAGGTACATTCACCAGCGTTTGCTCTTTCATTGTTACACCCTGCTCAAATAACGAAAATTACACTTCCAAAATCATGAAAATGTATAGAATTTTGAATACTTTGTATCCAAATTATATGAATTAGAAGGGATTACATCTGAAGCTGAACTATGGCGCACTTTCTGTGTTAACAAGCAGGAGGACTACGAAGATTTGGAGATAACGGAATTAATCTAACAAGCAGAATGTTTTTATCCGAAAGTGAAAACAGCCATAGAAATTTTACTGGCAATGCCTTATTCCACGGCTACAATTGAAAAATCATTCAGTACACTCAGACGCGTGAAACCGTGGCTGAGATCAACAATGATTGAAGACAGGTTAAATGGACTTTGTTTGCTCAGTGCATATAAAAAACTTGTAAGCAGTATGGGGGATTCTTTCAGGGAAGATCTCGGGGAAGACATTATGAACCGTTTTGTAGAAGATCCTCGAAAATTACTTTCAAAGTAGAAGCGATTTAAATAAAATAAAAACGCATGCATATAGTCAAATTAACTTTTATTTATTTTACTACCTATAAAGTATGATCATTTTCGGCTGTTTGCCCTACACACTGCACTACATATACCTTATGTTTCATGTAGGTGTGGTTGTGTAGTGTGTATGACAAAACAGCCGCGGACGATCCGACTTAAAAAATCTGACTTGCAACTCCCCCCATCCCCCTAGGGCAGAAGCTGGGTACGCCCATGTTATTACCCCACAAAGATTTAATTACAGAATAAATAAACTTTCATCGAAAGACTTAAAAACTCCCATAGTAGGTAATCTGCTGCTGGAATATCTTCACTCTCTGCTTATAATTGAGAAGGAGTGACGTATAATCCCTTTCATTTAAGCGGAACCGAACTATTGAAATGACAATTCCTAACAGCAATCAATAAAAGCAAATAAATATGACTGAATAATACATATTCCATTCAATAATGAGTTCTAAGTATTGAGCTATAATGAACGTGCGTCTGGAATTCATTCACTTAAGTGAAAGGAAGTTGTTCGTGGTGCACATATTATACTGAATGAAGATTACATATGCAGAGGAAGTCCATCTTATATCCTGCTATTTGGTTCCATGTTTGAATTAAATTAGTATGGAATAGGTAGGCTATTGGTGACGCAAATTTTATAACACATTTATTAAGCAGAACTATAAATTAAATCATAATAAGTTGACAATTAAGACTGAAGACATTTATAGAATAGGACGGCAATGTTCTTTTCATTGTAATATTGAAAACTTAGTACCTAAACGTTCAGGTTAATCTTCTCGCATCTTATATAAAAACAATTTAGAAGGAATCCAACACTGAAAACCGCTTCAATTAAAAAACGCCTGGGTAGAAGAACTTCGCCGCTAAGGTCGTATTTTTTGCGCGAAGTGCATCGCATCAAGTAGCGATTCGAACGGAATTAATTATAAGTAGTTCGAAAAAACACGATTCAATAATGTATTTTATTGAAAAAAAATTCTGAAATTTAATCAAGTGAGTACTGAAGAACCAATCCTAATCGTAAACCATGATTAAAATGAGAAAATAACACAATGTGTTAAAAAAAATGAAAAATTCGTGAAGTACATCGCTTACTGATAGCAAAGCAGGTCAATATAAAATTCGAACAAAATAATGAGAAAAATAGGTGGAATACACAAAGGATTGTAGTTCAACAGGAACTAAGTTCACGTAGCAAATTCTAACACTCTAATACAATCTGCAGAAGCTGTGGAGTTGGCAAATTTTCAAAATCAACATACAAATGTTTAAGAACATTTACCTTAATTTTGATAGTTTCTTCCATCTCATTTGATTTGATGGGAGCCGCTAGAGATTCGAATATGTGCCGGGAAAATTATATAAATGAAAATATAAATAATCTACTTTGAAATGACAGTGGTCCAGTAAATTGATCCAAATAATGATAGTTTCGTTCTGCCTCAAAAAAATATCCAAGATTCCACATTTGAGCTGAATTTGGTTCGATGGGAGCCGCTGGATATGCAAGTATGTACAAGGGTGTGTTTGTATGGGGTAACAATAAGAGATACAAAAAAAAAGTGGGCGCACTATCGTACTCTTATTTCGAAACAAATTCAATGGCGAAAACCAAAATTTGCTATCGTCCTTTGCTTTCGAGTTATAAAAAAAGTTCGATTTTTCGACTTTTAGACGATTTTGAATATCACGGTTGTTTGTGAGGTAACGAGATAATAACTTTCATATTTTTAAGGCACTTTCTTCTATATAATCCAGTGGCGGCGAGAAATTAAAAAAACAGTGCAATTTCAAGTTACGACAACAAATGTTTTTTTACTAAATAGGAATCATAGTTGGCTGTGGTTTGATTGAAAGCGATCTTAAATAGCGAAAATAATATTTAACTACATTACTTTTATTATAACTGAGATTGAATTATCGCACATCACTTGGTGAAACATCATGAAGAATAAAGTTCAAACTTTAAAATAAAACACACTTGGCTTAAGTTTCACTGTATAAAAATAATTAGATACTGTATTTAGCAGTAAAGGATAGCATTATCAAGACTGACAACAGGAGAGTATTATATCTTAGTTTATAAAACATATAAAACAGACAATAGCAAAGGTGATATCTGAAAATCAGTCTTTTCGTTTACAAGCGGTAATTTACTGTTATGGGCGGAACTTATTTCCAGAATTCCAAGAAGGTCAAGGCGCTTTCCTTTATTACCTGAATACAACAATTGAGTTTTGTTTAAACTTAGGAAATGATTGAATTTTATACAATGTTCAGAGAAGCCAGTGGTATTTTTATTTTGTAAAATTGACTTTTTATCTTCATCAATACGAATGTGTATATTCCTTCCTGTTTGTCCAATATAGAAAGCAGGACAATCGTAGCAAAATATTTTGTAAAGGCCACTGTTTTCTCCAATGTTAGAGTTTTCTTCATTATTGACTAAGAATGACTTCAAGTGTCTTTTATTTGTACAAATTGTTTTAACGTTATTTATCGATAGTCTGTTACAAAATGTGCTACTCAAATTCGGCACATAATTTATTGGGATGTATTTCAACATTTATAGAAAACCAACCTTCACAGATACTTTAATCTACAACGACAGTAACCAACACATTAATATAAATCTCAGTGCTTCACATTCGTTCATACATAGGTTGTGCACTAATCCATTATCGGAAACAAAATTTCAAACTGAAGTAAATACAACCAAATTATAAGCCACCAACAAAAATACAAAATTAGAAAAAAAACGTTAAAACTATTGGTACAAATAAAAGAAACTGGAAGTAATTCTTAGTCAATAATAAGGAAAAATCTAACATCGGAGAAAACAGTGGTGTTCACAAAATATTTTGCGTCGAATGTCCTATATTGGACAAACAGAAAGGAATATAAACATTCGTGTTGATTAATATAAAAAGTCAATTTTACAAAATAAAAATAACACTGGCTTCTCCGAACATTGTATGAAATTTTATCATTTCCTGGATTTCAACAAGACCCAATTTATTGTTGCATTCAGGTAATAAAGGAAAGCGCCTTGACCTTCTTCTCAAAATAAGTTCTGCCCATAACAGTAAATAACCGATTGTAAACGAATAAATTGATTTTCAGGTCACCTTTGCTATTGTCTGTTTCATAAAATAAGATGTCATACTCTCCTATAGTCAGTCTTGATAATGAGTTCATAACTCGAAACATGTCGACTATCCTTTACTGCTAAATACAGTATCTAATTATTTTTATATAGCTAAACTTGAGACAGGTTTTTTTTGTTATAAAGTTTAAACTTTACTTTTATTATATACCTAAGTAGACCCGGCGCGGATCCAGGCCCGACTTTTGGGGGGAGAACTTTTATATATTCAAAGGCCAAAAGATACTGGTATTTTGGGCAATGGTAAATTGAGTAGCTCCCAATCAAACAATTAGGTGGGGCCCAGGCCATTTGGGGGAGGAACGTTCCCCCAGTTCCCCCCTCTGGATCCGCGCCTGAAGTAGACGGGTGTCATCTATGACATAGTTGTCTATTTCTTACCATCATAATATAAATTAACCTATTTAATCGTAAAAAACAGGATGTCGTACGGAAATTAAGAGAAATAGGATATGATAGAAAACTTTATTCAAAGTAAAAACTTTTGTGATACGGCATCTGAGATATCATTTCAATGGCTATCTAGAAAGAAGACAACCTAATAAAGCAATTTTCAAGAGATTAAAAAAATCAAATTAATTTCGGATCATTCGACAAGCCAAGACAGTAAAATTACAACATTGAAGATGCTGCAGAAACTAGTATGTCTGAAAATAACATTCTCAAACTATTCAGTTTTCAAATTCATGGAAATCTCAATAAACAGTGCGCTAAATGAAAATTCATTATTAACAGGAGCGTGCCGTACCAGGGTTGTAACAGGAGCTTTGCTCCCGGTCGAGCATGTAACTAGTGTTTCATGCAAATTCTTCATTACAAATTTCCAGCTTCTTCAGTTTTATCATTCTGGTCACAAGCAAAGTTGGAAAATCAAAGAGCAGTTTATGAACTACATAGAAGATAATTAGTTAATTCCTAGAAAATTCATAATGAAAGTTTTCATATTTTTTCAGTTGAAAATCTCAAAGAAGAGCTTCCACTATTACTAACTTAATATTTCAAGCTGAAATGTGAAGTGCGAAAAAAAACGCGTGAGAGCAGAGCTTTGTCACTAAGGTCGTACTTTTGTCAACATAATTCGATTTGTATGGGCTGAGAATATACACAAAGCATGCAAAAGGCATGAAATTCCTTCATGAAATACCGGCGGTGAGAAAATATTTGAAACCCGTAAATAACACGCCTCTAGCATCAACTGAATCCAAGTTTAAATTTTCAGCCTTCTAACTGAATTTGAGGCGGTTGTAAGGATACGCAGTGCTCGAAAATCTTCGTCGGCAGTAAAATCAATCAATCTACCTCAAAACGAAGGATCTGCGTAACTGTACAAATCACCAAAACCCAAGAGAAAATGCAATCTTTAAATACCAATGGCGGCTATTGAGGAAGAGAGTTGAAACCACCAAAGGATTTTGCCTTAACATTTCAACCCACTAGCTCAATCCGTAAATGCTGTGAAAGTGCGCAAAACCCTAAAAAATCAAGAAACGTTTATATGGAAACAGCGGCAGCAAAGAAGAAAACTTTATTCTTCCAAAAGACACTTACTCCCTTAACATCAACTCAATTCACTCACAATTTTACAATACTCTAACTCAATTTGGAAGCGGTTTGGGGCGCAAAATTCCTTAAAAAACCATACACCATCCAAAGACCCTAGAAGGCTCATTTTCAGATATCTTAGTCCTAATTAATTTTTATATCTTATGCCACTGCTCCGAAAAACTTCCACTCCTGCACCAAAGTCATGATTTGATAGATCGAATCCGGGGTGCAAATGGATTGCTCAATAATTTGTGATTATACAAATAACACATTACTGGTTTTAATCGACCCACATAGTATCAGTGGTTTCATTGTTCATATTCTTCGAATGTGTACTGATATCAATATATTAATACATGCAAAGCGCATTGAATTTAGTTACTGTTTTTCATTGTAAATGCTTTAAATATGTGTATTATAATTCGAACAATCCGAAAGTACTGAATTTTCTAGTAGACTC
>JARQZK010000912.1:2500-27500 GCA_030704885.1 Cynegetis impunctata | reverse complement strand
TTCACATGCGGACATCAGTGTGACTAATATCCGCATGTGAATGTCATTGTTATTTGTATTTTGTATATGCTTATATTTGATTTATATTTGAACGACCATTGTATCCATCCAAAACTTCCATTTTAAATTGTGCTTATTTTAATGTTTGACACACGAAGTTTGACTTGTCTTGAATTTGACCCCTGTGGTCCACTCCATCTGTGCCTGAGGATGCGAAGGAAATTTCGCGAAACCGGTAGCTATTAACAAAATAAACATTTAAAAACCTTTGGAGTTGTGAGAGTTGTGTTTTTTCATTCCTAACTTATTATATATATATATTGAAATTAAAATTTTTTTAAGTTTACTTAACTTTCGGGTTTCAAACCCATTTTCGAAAGTATTTCTACGACTTGATAATGGGCTCAAAACCTGAAATTGGTGTTCATACATTCAAAATATTGCGAATCTTTTAACAAATCCTTTTTTTTTCAAGATTCGTCGAATATTAAATCATATTTCACCCAAAGATCAGATATATATATATATATATATATATATATATATATATATATATATATATATATATATATATATATATATATATATATATATATATATATATATATATATATATATATATATATATATTATATATATATCAAGAGATTTAATATACTCTAGTTATACAGTGCTTTCATGATGAAAGGAACAAATTCATTAAAAATTAGGTTTCTATTTCATGTTAAAATCCTCGACAGGTCGATTAGTATTTTCATTTGGGCAATTTTCGCAATAAAAATTTGTATACAGGGTGTCTCATTCAAGAGCTATGGCTTTGTCATTAGTTTTTTTTAAAGGTAATACCTGTATATTATTTCACTTTACAATTCTACGATAAATTCTTATCACCTTTTTTGTGGAACATACCATATGCCTCAACTTGATGGATTCCAGATTTAAACGGAGAATAGTGGAGCACCTGGAGATTTAAAATGTGGATTAAAAGTACAAAAAAAATTTTGGTAACATTGTCATTAAATCTGAAGAATGAAATTTCCACATGTACCATCTGATTCATTCACTGGTGCTGTATAGTCCGCAGTTTTCACGTTTTTAACGCTCCAGGCACTACACTACTTCATTGTTTAAGAAAATGCAATTACTTGAGAGAGAACGTATTGAAGTTATTGTATGATGATTGGTTTTGGAGATAGGGTGCGTTCACAAGAAGAAGTCTGCAATCTATTCAATGAAAATTCATCCTGAATCGTCCGCCAATTAACTAGATCGACAGTCAGCAAAATTGAATCAAAATTCAGGAGATACGGCCACGTTAGAGATTTACCTAAAGGAAGACCACCGAGAGTATTGAAAGAACAGTGCTGAACGTTCTTACTAGAAACCCAAGATAACCCTCATACATCCATTACTACAATTTCCAATAATTTAAATTTATCAGTAGGGTCCGTGCATAAAATACTTAAGGTAAATAAGTATCATCCCTATAAAATTAAGCTGGTACATGAATTATTAGAAGACCGATTTTGACCGCAGAGTACAGTTTTGTGAGCAGATTCTTGAAATTCATAATCAACATCTAAATTTCATTACAAACATAATTTTTCTGATGAAGCCACCTTTACTTTAAACGGCCACGTTCAACAGACAAAACTGTAGGTATTGGGCGACCGAGAATCCTCATTGGATGCAAGAATGCCACACACAGCGGCCTCAAAAAATTAATACATGGGCAGCGATTGTTTCGAAATCGTATAGTTGGTCCCTATTTTTTTTGAAGGAACACTAAACGGAGAGGACTACTTGAACTTTCTCCAGTTCGAACTCATTCCGGCTTTAGCTGTTTTGTTTCCTAACCCACAAGATCCTGACATACTAATAACGAGATATGGTTTCAACAAGATGGGGCAACCTCCTCACTATTCAATCGCTGTTCGACAATTTCTTGAATGCAACTTTTTCCCAACAGATGGATAGGACGGAGAGGTCGATTGAGTGGCCGCCAAGATCACCGAGACATAACCCCATTGGATTTTTTCTTTTCTATGGGGTTATTTGAAGTCTAAAGTTTTATTTGAATAGACCAAATAATATTGATTGATCTTAAAAGAGAGAATCAGGCAGGAAATAAGACTTATCAGTCCAGAAGTAATTGAAAATGTGCAACGGGAAACATTGGAATCGACTTTCAAAAATGTCTTCTCGAAGTAAACGTACAACAGATTGAACATATGTAAAAATTAAATAGTAATTACATTTGTGTGTTTTCATATCGTACTCTCCATTACCCACTATCTCCGTTTTCTGGCAATCCATCGAGTTTGAGGCATATGGTATGTTCACAAAAAGTGATAAGAATTTATCGTAGAATTGTAAAGTGAAATAATATACAGGGTATTACCTTTAAAAAAACTAATGACAAAGCCATAGCTCTTGAATGAGACACCCTGTATACAAAATTTTTATTGCGAAAAATGCCCAAATAAAAATACTAATCGACTGTCCGAGGATTTTTAACATGAAATAGAAACCTAATTTTTAATGAATTTGTTCCTTTCATCATGAAAGCACTGTATATATATAGTATATATATATATATATATATATATATATATATATATATATATATATATATATATATATATATATATATATATATATATATATATATTTTTGCTTTTGTTATATTTGTAGTAATTTTTCGTTTTGATGAATTCCCACAATATTTTCATGAATAACAAATCTCTCATGAACTAAAATATTAAAATATTTTTGTAATCAATATGTATGAAATCACTGGCCGAATATATCGTGGCATTATCCAAATACTAATTAATATATTCAAACCGCAAATCATAAACGCATCCTCCATATCTCATCTCTCTAAGATACTCACGAATAACCCAATAACCTAAAGACATCGATTGTAGGTGAATTTGCCAGGATATTCGCTGGAATATCTTGCGGAATACGTGAGCGAAATGCCATTCATTACTCCCGCCTAAAAGCCACTTCGTGAGGATAACTGCCGAGTTGGTATCAACCTAACGGAATCCGATAGGAATTTGACAATCTATCAGCGAAAATAAATGGACGGACGGGGACTAGATATGTCGAATTGTGCTTTTCCATATGGAGAAGCATCAACAGATTGATTGAATGATAAGATGTGTATTGAAAATGACAGACACCTAATAGTTGAGCATCTTATTATTGTCAGGCATAAAATGTAAATCAGTTAATTATATATCCATGACTTTCTTATTGGTGACAGTCTTACTTAATTAAATAACTAACGTTATAAGATGAAACACGAGTTTATCGATAATCATATTTGCAGAATAATTAGTTCTATGATTCGGTTAAAACAAGGTACAAATAAAGTCATTTCATATTTGAAAATCATCAAACATCTTTAACGCCATAATACAACACAGTAAATCATTCCAACTCAAAAACAACAGATGGCTGTTTCGATCTAATTCAGAGTTATCATAATCGAGAAGAATAATGATCTGCCGAATCCACTCATACTCTCTTCTTCTATCAATAATATCCATACTGCGATTTGTAATAATAGTGTTTTCCCCCAATCGAAAATATTATCACAGTCATATTATAAGTCATTCAAAACATGTTTATTATAAATATGGATATCATTATTATAAGATAAATGGGCTATGCGTTATAAGTGGATACAGGTATTAGGTATTAAAGATTTTCCAATTATGGCTATCATCATGAAAATTATGATGGAAATAATAATTTGTTTTTCTGATTGAAGAGTGATACCTACAATTTACTCATACACCTGTTCCTGGCCAACTTTATTGCGAAAATTCCGCATTGAAGTTGGTAGGATGACAGGCTATTGTTGAGGGCTACAAATTTGAGTTTAAGGAAATTTTTCTGGAATACGTGATAAGAACAAAAAATTAAGGAAGCATGAAAACAACAATAAGTTTGAACAATAATTACGTCTAAAAAACAGTTCCACACACTAAGAAATTTTTTTTTCCACTTTTGGAAATTAATGAGCAAAAAGTCATTCATATATCTTCATACTAATCGAAAATATTTACTAAAAATCGAAAAAAGAAATCTCCTGCGATAAATCAAGAATAAAGTGCATGGACTCATTTATCTCATTTTTTCACATAGGTAGCTTTTCATATTAGCAGAAATATATTCTTTGCAGTTGATATTTCATTCATTCCTCAAAAGCAGTGATTCTCAACTTTTTTTCGTCATGGTACACTTTTAGTAATTTAAAAGAGCACTCAGCACTCAGTAAGTATTCTGTCTAATAAACGAGAAAATTATTGCTATTAACCATTGCTCTAATAATATACAAATGTATAAATTTTTTTTCCGACACATTTTGACATCAGACTCACTTCCACAGCTCGTCCAGGATCAGTTCTAGGATTGAAATTTCTTGTATGGATTGACTTAGGGAACTGCACTGTAGTAGTCTCAAATTACTCATTTTACTGAAGTCGTTTTAGTGTGCTGAAAATCCTTTCGTGAATTCGGTTGATCTAAGGTAGCTTCTCCCATCGCCGCAATTATTATGTGAAAATTTCATGCGTGTTTGCAGGTATTGAAGCTTTGTGTATCTCATCAGCCCCACCATATTGACATAAAGAGTGAAGAATGTATATGTGAATAGAATACAAGAATGAGGAGCAAATACGAACTAAGTTAAATTCTCATTCTTATGTTGGTCAAAGCATACAAATTCGACTTCGCACAAAAATAATGTAGAAAATTGTAATAGCATACTCAAATAGCATATAGTGATGTCGACTAATAGTATCGAAGATTAGTCCAAAATGAACTTATTATTGTTACAAACCATATTGAGTTCTTCAAACTTAATTCATACATTGACGTAAGTGTGGATAAATTTATACATTCACGAAATTCGAAAAAATTTATTACCACTGCACATTTCACTCGTTACGTCTTATTTAGTTCAAATCAACAAATAATAATTAATTGAAATTGATGTAGTGTCAGTTGATAAAGGAATTGAAAAAAATTGAATTGGTAATGTTCATTTCGGTAGAGGCCCTCACTGCGGCAGCACACTCAAATAATCATCAAGAACAGTGTATAAGGATCAGCACATGAAGGGATGAGGATTCTATTTCAATAAACGCTGATGCAAGGACTCATATTGCAAAGGTGCTAAACCAGAGTTTCGGAGTTAGCAATTTAGGCGATTGGATTGGCCCACTTCAAGCTAGTGTTAATTAAATTAAGTATCCTTTACGGCAACCTGCAAAATATTTGATGATCAGCACATATCGAAATAAATCTAGTGATTTCCTATAATCGAAAAATTCACCTTATTCATTCTTGCCCATGATCATCATCAATTTTATTCAGAAGCAACTTATTTTTTTAAAATATTGATTATTCAATCTAGGGTTTATTGTAGATAACACAATTTCATTGAATGATCATGCTGACTATGTAATTGCTATAATTGCATAATAAAACCTCATTATGTTATTAATCATAACAAATCAAACCATTACAAAAATTGCAGAATCGTGAAATGCGAATAATACTTCGCGCAGTAGAATGGCACCTGTATGTACCAGATATGCTTTGTAGATTAAGGTGGCTTACAGTTTCTGAAGGACTTTACTATCTAACTATACTGTTCGTATTTTAAATAGTGAATAAATTGCAACCAGCATATTTAGAGAGCCTCTTAATACAAATAATGAAGTATATATCTATGATACCAGGTCGAACGCCAATTTCCACATACCAGGGACAAATTGACGAAATAGTATGAACTCATTAAGTTTCAATAAACTGCCAATTAATATGAAGAATTCCTCTTCTATCCGTTTATTCAAGACATACTTGATAGCGTTTATGGAGGCAAATTGAATAAATGATATTTTATACCCAAAATATATAAGTTACCAAGACTTTGTTGTAGTGAAAATGTAAAATTGTATCCTATATAGATTATGTCTGATATAGTTTTCTGGTATTTGTTTAGTATTCTGATTTTTCGTGTGTAAATAGAGTACATTGATTAATTCTGTTTTATATCAGGCTTGCCTATTTTGAAATAAATTTCTGCTTCTTTTTATTTTAAGCATGAATACATGTATCAGAAAAAACATTGAAGCAATATTACTTAATCCCAAGATATGTGTGTATAAAGAAACAAAAAGAATATAACTAATGAAGACAAAGATCACTGATCTTCTACACTGTAAAAGATTTTTCATGAACAGCCGAATAAGTTATAGAAAAAAGCATTATCGATTTAGAACTGAAGAACTTTGATCAAATTTCCTCAAAAGTTTCAAAGTGTTTTTTTGACCGAGGTGATGTTAGCTCCCGGCCGGCCAGCTCCAAGCGTCACTTTTCCACCACGGTAATATTCATGGAGCTGGCCCATTCAATACACTTAATCGAACAAAAAAATTATGCACGATAAATACTTTCTTTTCTCTATGTAAACAACTAATTTTCGTCCTTGGCCGCCCATTGACTGAGCCCACAAAAAAAATATAAATATTGGTTCGATCGCAATGATTACTTATACTTATTTCGGTTCATGGAGCTGGCCCTCTTGAATTCATATATCCAAACGGATAATTTTGTATGAGAAGTACCTTCTTTTCTTCATGTAATCTTCTAATTTTGGTTCTTGGCCGGGCATTATTTAAGCCAAAAAAAAAATTATAAGTATTGGTTCGACCGCTATCATTATTCATATTTCGTCTCATGGATCTGGCCCTTTTGAAGTCACATATCCGAACGGAAAATTTTGTGTAGTAAGTACTTTCTATTCTTTTTGTGAACGTCTTATTTTGGTTCTTGGAGGGCATTGTTTGAGCTAAAAAAAATTATAAATATTGGTTCTACCGCTATCATTATTCATATTTCGTCTCTTGGAGCTGGCCCTTTTGAAGTCACATATCCGAACGGAAAATTTTGTATGGAAAGACCTATCTATTCTCTATGTAACCATCTAATTTTGGTTTTTGGCCGGGCATTATTTGAGACAAAAAAAAATTATAAATATTTGTTCTACCGCTATCATTATTTATATTTCGTCTCTTGGAGCTGGCCCTTTTGGAGACACATATCCGAACGGAAAATTTTGTGTGGTAAGTACTTTCTATTCTTTTTGTGAACATCTTATTTTGGTTCTTGACCGGGCATTGTTTAAGTCAAAAAAAAATTATAAATATTAGTTCGACCGCTATCATTATTCATATTCCGTCTCTTGGAGCTGGCCCCTTTTGAGTCACATATCCGAACGGAAAATTTTATGTGGTAAGTACTTTCTATTCTTTTTGTGAAAATCTTATTTTGGTTCTTGACCGGGCATTGTTTAAGCCAAAAAAAAATTATAAATATTGGTTCTACCGCTATCATTATTTATATTTCGTCTCTTGGAGCTGGCCCTTTTGAAGCCAAATATCCAAACGGAAAATTTTGTATGGAAAGGCCTATCTATTCTCTATGTTACCATCTGATTTTGGTTCTTGGCCGGGCATTGTTTAAGACAAAAAAAATTATAAATATTGGTTCGACCGCTATCATTATTCATATTTCGTCTCATTGAGCTGGCCCTTTTGAAGTCACATATCCGAACGGAAAATTTAGTATGGTAAGTACTTTTTAATCTTTTTGTAAACATCTAGTTTTGGTTCTTGGCTGGGCATTATTCAAGCCAAAAAAAATTATAAATATTAGTTCGACCGCTATCATTATTCATATTTCGTCTCATGGAGCTGGCCCTTTTGGAGTCACATATCCGAAAGGAAAATTTTGTGTGGTAAGTACTTTCTATTCTTTTCGTAAACACCTAATTTTGGTTCTTGGCCAGGCATTGTTAAACCAAAAAAAAAATTATAAATATTGGTTCTACCGCTATCATTATTTATATTTCGTCTCTTGGAGCTGGCCTTTTTGAAGTCACATATCCAAACGGAAAATTTTGCATAGAAAGACCTATCTATTCTCTATGTAACCATCTAATTTTGGTTCCTGGCCGGGCATTGTTTAAGCCAAAAAAAAATTATAAATATTGGTTCTACCGCTATCATCATTTATATTTCGTCTCTTGGAGCTGGCCCTTTTGAAGTCACAAATCCAAACACAAATTTTTGTATGGTAGGTACTTTGTATTCTCTTTGTTACCATCTAATTTTGGTTCTTAGCCGGGCATTTTTTGAGCCAGAAAAAAATTATGAATATTTGTTCGACTGCTATCATTATTTATATTTCGTCTCATGGAGCTGGGCCTTTTGAAGTCACATATCCGAACGGAAAATTTTGTATGGTAACTACTTTCTAATTTCTTTGTAACCATCTAATTTTGGTTCTTGGCCGGGCATTGATTAAGCCAAAAAAAAATTAAAAATATTGGTTCTTCCACTATCATTATTTATATTTCGTCTCTTGGAGCTGGCACTTTTGAAGTCACATATCCAAAAGGAAAATTTTGTATGGAAAGTACTATCTATTCTCTATGTAACCATCTAATTTTGGGTCTTGGCTGGATATTATTTGAGCTAAAAAAAATTATAAATATTGGTTTAACCGCTATCATTATTCATATTTCGTCTCATGGAGGTGGCACTTTTGGGGTAATATATTCGAACTCAAAATTTTGCGTAAGAAGAACATACTTTTCTCTATGTCATCATCTAATTTTCGTTCTTGACCGCTCATTCGCTAACCGAAAAAAAAATCATAAATATACAACAAATATTTATAATTTTTTTTTGGCTCAAAAAATGCCCGGCCAAGAACCAAAGTTAGATGGTTACAAAGAGAATACAAAGTACCTATCATACAAAATTTTTTGTTCGGATTTGTGATTTCAAAAGGGCCAGCTCCAAGAGAGGAAATATAAATAATGATAGCGGTAGAACCAATATTTATAATGTTTTTTTGTCTTAAAAAATGCCCGGCCAAGAACTAAAATTAGATGGTAACATAGAGAATAGATAGGCCTTTCCATACAAAATTTTCCGTTTGGATATGAGACTCCAAAAAGGCCAGCTCCAAGAGACGAAATATAAATAATGGTAGCGGTAGAACCAACATTTATAATTTTTTTTTGGCTTAAACAATGACTGGCTAAGAACCAAATATAGATGTTCACAAAAAGAATAGAAAGTACTTACCACACAAAATTTTCTGTTCGGATATGTGACTTCAAAAGGGCCAGCTCCATGAGACGAAATATGAATAATGATAGCGGTCGAACTAATATTTATAATTTTTTTTGGCTTAAATAATGCCCGGCCAAGAACCAAAATTACATGATTACATAGAAAATGGACAGAACCTTCCATACAAAATTTTCCGTTTGGATATGTGACTCCAAAAAGGCCAGCTCCAAGAGACGAAATATGAATAATGATAGCGGTAGAACAAATATTTATAATTTTTTTTTGTCTCAAACAATGCCCGGCCAAGAACCAAAATTAGATGGTTACATAGAAAATAGATAGTACCATTAATAAAAAAATTTCCGTTGGGATAAGTGTCTCCAAAAGGGCCAGCTCCAAGAGACGCAATATAAATAATGATAGCGGTCGAACCAATATTATAATTTTTTTTTGTCTTAAACAATGCCCGGCCAAGAACCAAAATTAGATGGTTACATAGAAAATAGATAGAACCTTCTATTCAAAATTTTAAGTTGGGATATGTGACTCCAAAAGGGCCAGCTCCAAGAGACGAAATATAAATAATGATAGCGGTAGAACAAATGTTTATATTTTTTTTTTTGATCAAAAAATGCCCGGCCAAGAACCAAAATTAGAAGGTTACGAAGATAATACAAAGTACCTACCATATAAAATTTTTCGTTCGGATATGTGACTTCAAAAGGGCCAGCTCCAAGAGACGAAATATAAATAATGATAGCGGTAGAACCAATATTTATAATTTTTTTTTGGCTTAAACAATGCCCGGCCAAGAACCAATATAAGAGGTTCACAAAAAGAATAGACAGTACTCACCACACAAAATTTTCCGTTCGGATATGTGACTCCGAAAGGGCCAGCTCCAAGATTCGAAATATAAATAAAGATAGCGGTAGAACAAATATCTATAATTTTTTTTTGTCTCAAATAATGCCCGGCCAAAAACCAAAATTAGATGGTTACATAGAGAATAGATAGGTCTTTCCATACAAAATTTTCCGTTCGGATATGTGATTTCAAAAGGGCCAGCTCCAAGAGACGAAATATAAATAAAGATAGCGGTAGAACCAATATTTATAATTTTTTTTTAACTCAAACAATGCCCGGTCAAGAACCAAAATAAGATGTTCACAAAAAGAATAGAAAGTACTTACCACACAAAATTTTCCGTTCGGATATGTGACTTCAAAAGGGCCAGCTCCATGAGACGAAATATGAATAATGTTAGCGGTCGAACCAATATTTATAATTTTTTTTTTGACTTAAATAATGCCCGGCCAAGAACCAAAATTAGAAGATTACATGAAGAAAAGAAGGTACTTCTCATACAAAATTATCCGTTTGGATATATGAATTCAAGAGGACCAGCTCCATGATTCGAAATATAAGTAATCATTGCGATCGAACCAATATTTATATTTTTTTTGTGGGCTCAGTCAATGGGCGGCCAAGAACGAAAATTAGTTGTTTACATAGAGAAAAGAAAGTATTTATCGTGCATAATTTTTTTGTTCGATTAAGTGTATTGAATGGGCCAGCTCCATGAATATGACCGTGGTGGAAAAGTGACGCTTGGAGCTGGCCGGCCGGGAGCTAACATCACCTCGGTGTTTTTTTGATAGTAGGAAGTGAACTTCTTGCTTCAGAAAGTTCTTCGTTCTCGAGAACTTTCCTTGTGCCAGGAGAGCCCTCCAAAGAAGCGATTGTTCAGTATGGCATAATTTTTTTCATGTCGCACTACGATAATGACAGTTTATAATGGAGTATTTGGTAACAAAGCTGAACAACATAAGGAGAAATTCTGCTATCACACGAAATGCAAAGCTAAGACTGCTCAATTCTCTAATTTTCTTAATCGCCAGATATGCTTCAGAAACCTGGACTATAAAGAAGGCAGACAAGCGAAGAATAGATTCGTTTGAAATGTGGACATATAGACGCATGTTGCGAATATCCTGGACCTCGCATCGCACGAATGCCTCCATTCTAGACGAACTAAACATTCAGACGCGTCTGTCCACAAAAGTGAGCCAGTCTTTCCTCCGATACTTTGGCCACATTGCCCGAAAAGACGACTCGATCGAACGTCTAATGGTCGAGGGAAAAATAAATGGACGCCGACCACGAGGCAGGTCACCGAAACGATGGGTTGACCAAACAAAATCCCTGATTGGCGCCACCTTACATGGAGCAGTTCATATGGCCCAGAATCGAGACCAATGGGCAGCCAGACTACGCATGATGCCACCAGACCCTCCCTAGGGTAATGGACCGAAGAGAGAGAGATTTGGTATCGTTCGATCGGGCATAATCTCAAATGACGCAATTTTGGACAAACGGACCCTTAAAAATTGGTAATTTTGGTCAAATCTCCACCATATGTGAAACGATTCCTGAGAGGGATTGCAGGTAAGAGAAGATGTTCAACTATGTCAAGGGGTGTAGGCCTTGAACCGTAGCTTCAAGGATATCTATAAACCTGTGATCAAATGCTGAGAAAATTCAAACAGATTCGAATTCCTATTCGGAATCACCGAAAATTATCGGGATGAGATCCGGTAATATCAGAACTCCCGGAATCATCCAGATAACACTTTTATATCTAGATAACTCTTAGAAAATATCCGGGATACCAAGAAAATAACTGGATTAGAACAAAAACACAGTCTGATTTAAATTCAATTTATTCTTTCGAAAAAATATTCATGAAAAATATCTTGAAATTGAAGTTATAAAAATTCAATTTTTGTTAAAATTATTTTAAAAAGTATTCAAAAGATAAATCAATATTGTACTGGTAGATGAACAATTTGTAATTCAAAACTCACTTTATATAATATTCCTTTGATCCAAAATTACTGATCTATATGCACAGGTGTAAGTTCCCGCATCAGAATCTGCTTTATTTTCGAATGAAAATCGATATTGTTGAAATATTAAGAGAACGAAATATCAGTCACTTAACACAATGACATTTCCAAGAAACCGAGTTATTCTTTCCATTCTACCTAATAATAATACATTGTTTCATCTTCATTGAACAGGGAAAGTATATGAATACATAAGGATAGCCTATTGTATGTCCCGCAATATCACCGACAAAGATGACTATTTATTCAACAAATGTCATAGTGTGATAAATTTACTTCAATATTATGCAACTAAGTCGTAGGATTCCTTCAAGGTGAAACCTTAATCGCGTTTTCCCGTTACCTGTCAGTAAGTATTTCCATGAAATCGGCCTTTACGTCGCATGAATATCTATTGAATGCAGGAAACCGCACAACCACCAGCTTCGAAGGTTTTAGGTCATTGGGTTTCCTCGTCAATGACTCGTAGAACTCGACGTCACGGTGCTATTATGTGAATGTTGTTTGACATTAAAGATGCGCAACAGTGTTTATTTATTAAATTCACATAATTGTTCAATGAATATTATGTTAATTCAACCATAGTATTTATTTAGAATTGATAGGAAATATATATGAAGTTTCTTGCTTATCCCATTAGTGCATATGATCCGATAAATCAGATCATTTGTACACTAAGCGAATGTAAACATAATCATAAATTCCGCATAAATTCGTTGTTCCGGCCGGGATTCGATCCAGCGACCTTCTGTTCAGTAGCCCAACGCACTGACCACTGAACTACGGAGCCACAATATGTTTTTATACCTGTGTTTATTTTTTGTATTACTTCGAACCATATTAACTAGCTTTTTTCAAAAAATCGGTTTTTCCTCCATCTGGAAACTTTATGCACTAATGGGTTATAGTTTACTTTCCTCAAGGTAAAGAATCAATATTTCGATGAATACTTATATCAAAATTTGTTTAAGCATTGTTTCCATACATAGATATACCATTGTTATGACATACCTATACTAATATACTTTAATTATTTCTTATGGACTATGTCATTGAAATTTATTCTGAATAGTCCTGCAACGCCTTGATTTTTCACAAAAAACGCACGAAATTTGTAAATAAAAATAGCGGCATAGATAAAACATAATTGAAATACCTGAATAGCATTGTTCTAATATCCACCGAATTCAAGTTAATTTTTTCAGCATACTAACAGAATTTGGAGTAAACTCCCAATGAGTACTTTTCTGACACCAGCTCAATCCACGTTCCAAATTTCAAGCCTCTAACTCAGCCATCAAAAACTGTGGAGGTGCGCTAAACCATATAAAAATATTGGTGGATTAGGAAGTTATTTGAAACCACCAAAGCTCATTTCCCTTATATTAACTTAATATACGTACGAAATTTCAACCTTCTAGTTCAATGTAAAGGTGCACAAAGCCACAAGAACCACGAAATAATAAAATCACTGTATAACACGGCTATAAAAACGGTATCCGCGTACCTACACATTCTAGCAACACGTAGAAGGCTGAATTTCGAATGAGTTTATAATTAAAATTTCCAAAAGTTTGAAAATGCGTAAAATCTTTAATTTTCCCAATTTTTTTTAATTTACTTTATTCATTAATACATACTGATTTTTTTTTAACACAATCGAATGTTATTTCCAAGTATTGCCTGATAGTACTAGTGTCAAAGTAATTCAATCTACAAAAGTCTATGACACATTGTAAAAATTTTTAAAAAAATTTTAAATACTCTCATAAATAGCAATATATATATATATATATATATATATATATATATATATATATATATATATATATATATATATATATATATATATATATATATATATATATATATATATATATATATATATATATATATATATATATATGTATAAATTTAAAAAAATAACAAAATCAACTTATAATTGACCAAACAGTTAAATAACAGGTAGGTATAGGAAATAATATCAAATCCAAATTCTAATCCAATTGATTCCTGAGCCCAGGGCCGTAGCCAGGGGGCGCCAGAGAGGGCTAAGGCCCCTCTGGAATTTTTTAAGCCCCCTCTAGACAAGATACCAGACTTATTACAAACCTAAAATTTTTATATCTGCGTTGAAACTAAAAACTAGCCTAGTTACAAACAAATCTACCTAATTGTAAAACTGACATAAAATTATTTATTTGCGGCATCTTTTAACCTGCAAAACATGTTGACGTTTTTTATCCTAAAATGAAATAGCGACAAACAAGCGGCTACCATCAGGGTTGTCAGATTTTTCAGAGCCGTGTTGCACTTTAGACGCTGATTTTTCGCCCAAAAGCGCAACCGTGGTTGCGACATGTTAACGGGAAAACATTGGTAACAAGTATTTTTCATATAAAATTCACTTATTCTAGGAGTTATTCCATACGTGTTTTGCTGCTAATTTGTCGCCCAAAATCGAAATCAAGATTTTTTCGCAACTGCACGAAAAAATAGTGCACCCAACATGTTGCCTACTCGTACGAAAAACAATAATAGGTATTTTCGGGACTTTTTACTTAAATTACTATTACAATCGAAACCACGATTATGTTACAAATATCTTTATTTTCATATAAACTGTTCACAAGAACATCATCATCATCTTTGCCTGTGCTTGAAGTGGTGGATTGGTTCTGCTACTGATACATATCAGAATTAAATTTTGCATACATAGCTTTGCTAGGCTCGAATTATTTACAGCAAATCTCATTTATCTCCAAGTGAGATCTTATAGACACAATTGAATTCAATATTTTTAGTATAATTTTATATTCAACAATATTAATCAATGAAAATAGCCTCTCCACGAATGAATTGGATGACGGTAACCTTAAAAGAGTAAATGCAAATAAAACTAAATCTTCAAACATGAATTTGTAGGCTGTATTTTTTAAATCTATAACCTTCCTCCAAAAAGTGGCTCTATGATATAAACGTCTATAGATATATTTATTTGTTTAATTTAATGATTTAAGTATTAAAGTTTTTTCTATGAGAGATTTTTCATTTATTATTTTTCAATTTTTCCAAAATGTTTATCAATTAATATTCGTTTTCCAGTAAACACTTCTACGTAAAAAGACAGAAGAAGCTGTATATCCCTATCTTTTTTTCACGTATATTTATTTTAGTACTATGTAAAAAACAAGCCCCCTCAAGAATTTGTTCAGTCCCCTCTACATAGCAGTGCTGGTTACGGCCCTGCCTGAGCCTATATGTTGATTTTCGATGAAGTGCAATAATCTCTCATTTTTGGAGGAAATGACTAATGAACGTATTGTTTCGATTTCATTTTATCTTTTCTACGTAAAGTGCTTTTACACATCGATTTGAAACCTCGGAACCTAGGATGATAAGCATGTCTAGTGACAGACATGCTTATCAATGTGCTGCCGCTGTGTGAAGGTAATTCTTTTAGATATGGACCTGCCCTTTGAAACGGTCATAGCTGACCGTCCTAGTGCAATAAGTTTGGTTAATCGTTTGGACAAAAAGTCTTCCATATGGTTTACCGATGGATCAAAAACAGAGAGAGGCACTGGCATTGGGGTATATGGACCTAAACTGAGGATCTCTAAATCCCTGGGAAGTGAACCCTCTATTCTACATACCGAAATAATGGCTGTTTACGTATGCGCTCAGGAGTGCCTCAAAATGAACCTCAAAGGGGCGCATATCTACATCACCACGGACAGCCAGGCCACGCTGAGGTCCCTGGAATCACAAAGCCAGGGATCTCTACTGACATGGGAGTGCCGTAATACCATAAAGCAACTGGCCAGAGGCAATAAAGTGACTCTACTGTGGGCGCCAGGGCACTGTGGTGTTGAAGGAAATGAAAAAGCCGATGAACTTGCAAAAAGTGCATCAAGGTTAACACCTGCTGGACCTGAGCCTTTCTGTGGTCTTGGAAAAGACCAATATAAGGCAGCGGTTCAACAATGGGAGTTGGATAATAGGGTAACCCTCTGGAGAAACACTCCTGGACTCACGCAGTCAAAGAAGTTCGTAAAGATTTCACAGACCTACGCCAGAAAGCTCCTGAGGCTGTCACGAGCTGAGCTTCGGGTGATGGTTGGACTGCTGACAGGGCACTGTCGGTACAAGTACCATTTGTACCGTATGGGAAAGTCGGCAGATGATATTTGTAGGCTCTGTGGATCAGAAGCAGAAACAGCTGAACACATGGTATGCAAGTGTCCAGAGTTGGCGGGACTAAGAACCACTCATATGGGGAAACCTGTTCTGGATACCCATGAGGTAATGGTCAAGGCCCCCAAGGATGTTGTCGGATTTATCAACACCATTGACGACCTCCTTGGGTTTCAATGAATGGGTAGGGTAGAGAACAAAAGATCTACATGGTCGCAGTTCCCGGAAGGCTAACCGAGCCACAAAGACCCCGGTCCAAATAATAATAATAATAATAATAATAGATATGGACCTCTTCATTCCATACAACTTCATTAAACTACCATACAGCTAAGACCTGATTCATCGAATTATTGTGAACGTGCCCGAAAAATTAAGGCCTCATCATTCAACAAGATAATTCCTCAATCTTTTAACAGTTCTGTTATACCCGAATACGCGTTACGTTCAATCATGAAATAAAAATTTTAAAAATTAATTCAATAGTTTTGGTATTATTCTCTTTTTTCGTGTAATCAAGTTCATTGTATTCTAATTTAATTTAATTATTGTCATAATATTAATCTAAACTTTGAACAGCAATAATGAAACTGTAAATTTGAGTGAATGAAATAAAAGTACTTCTTTTTGAAAGATTTAGATACATGTAGTGATTTCATTCTAATGGTTTTGGTTTGTATAACTTATGGTATTCTAACTCGTGAACAGGCTACGTGAAATTGTCGAAGCATGGATTTTCTAATGTTAATCTGCATACTGAAAACGACTGCCCTTATGCATTGTTGATTGTCATTGCAAAGAAGAGAGACGAATAGGAAATTGCAAACGTTGGGATTGGATTTGAGAATCAGTTGGTATCAATGGTATGTATGGAAGTAGCACATCTTCGCACAAAGTTGATGAAAAATATACTGTTGTCATGTGTATGAATATTATGTATCAAGGTGCCACCAGTGATCGACCTCAAATGTAATTGTATTTATATAGATGTGTACCGTTCTACGCGATAAATTCTCATAAAAACTGCATAAAAGATTCGTTTTTCACATTTTTCAGAGTTTTATGGTTTGCCTTCATAGGAGTATTGTGGCCAACGTAATATACCGAAAGTTATCGAATTAACACTCTGAACAGTTTTCGAGTCTATAACCAAATTACATTGTGGCACAATCCAGATTTCACTAATGTAATCGTTCATTGTACTCGCTTCGGCGGTACATATACTAAAATTGGAACGATTAAACTTCACCAACGTTATGTTTCAGTACCAATTGTTAAAAGGTAAACTTTTTCATACAAAAATACAAGATTTTTGATACTTTCAACCTGAATTTCCAATCAAGAATTCACATGTGCTAGTGTTGGTTTCAGCCGAGGTTTCCAGAATCATTTAAAATTAGCAGTATTAAATTGAGGTACTTTCCATAATTAATGTTAACCGCACACAATCAAAAATAATAAACCACCGTGAAATTTGTATCAAATAAAATTATTGGAATTTTATTGGCGCCAACTATTTGTACAGGAAAGGTCTTATCAAGAGAAACCTTCGAGCTGTTGATTGAAAATTTCATGTACAATTTGAAAAAATCAAGTAATACGTTTTATTCAATAAATTCGTACAGACGTTAACATATGTCGATGATGTTTTGATATTTTTTTCTACTAGACCACTAGAATGTATATCTAAATTTCTTAACTCATACATCCAAATATCAAATCAGAAGCTCAACAAGAAAATTATAAAATATTTCTTGGACTTAACGATCATATGCTTGAATGGTAAATATGATTTTTCAATTTATCATATACCGACTCATACATATACAGTAGTACCTACAACACAAAATGGGTAATTTATAGACTATAAAATATACCTACCTATCACTATAAATAATTTCAATAAGAAGATTAGCATCATTAAGCAGATATATCTAAAGTAGAAAACATTAAACAAATCTTATAGTTTATGTTTTATAGGAAATCCAAGACAAAAACTTCAAAAGTTTCTTACAAAACATAACTTCAAGATAACATTCTTAACGAACAATTCTTTTTCTCAATTGATTTAGAATAATTAATCTATAACTCAATAATTCTGAGAAATTAGGTATTTACAAATAGAATTCATATTGACAGCATCAACCATAATTTCAACTATAATAATAAATATGTAAAAAGCAAGTTTCAAGAATTATAAAAATAATTCAAACCTGTATCAGAATGACATCAATTTCAAGTCAGAAGTTTCTTACAAAACGTAATTTATATTAATATTAATTGGGTTTATCCCAGAAAAAAATCTGAAGAACCAGGGGTTCATAAACTGTGTTGTGGTAGTTGCAGTAATAGAGAAGTAGTTTTGAGAAATGTAAAGATAATTCAAATTATGTCAGTCCCTCAATCCAAAATAAAATCGCTCTTCAAATGAAATCTGAAATATTGCATTACTTTACTAAAAGTTCATAACTAAATCTCTTTAAAAACCCAGAAATCAACATGTATACATTTTCTGAAAATTTTCTGGATGATCAAGTAGTCTGTAATAACTTAATTCTTTTTAAATTTGTACTATATTCAAAGAACATTCTGGGAGTCCCAAGATAACCTGTTCTTAATTTTTCATACCGTTTAAGTACCTTGCTAGTTTAGAGTATGAATGCTTTATTGAGAAATATCAATATCAGTGTATGGAAAAGCCTTGGAAAAGGCAACACGTTCGTCAAAATATAATAAATTTTGTGCAAAACACTTGAAAACGAGTGTTCAAAACACTTGAAAATGTTTTTTAGTGGAACGAATTGAATTTGATCAACAAAAATCATTAAGTTTCGAACTAAACCATTATTTTTCAAGAGCTACTTCTTCTTCAATAAAACTCGAACACTTCGTGCAATCCATATTTTTCTTATGCAATACGAAAATCCCATCCATCTCATCGAAAAACACACAAATGAGTTACCAACCAGATCCCCTAAACTCTAATCCATAAACTCAGGCATAAATTTGAATAATACAGGATATTAAATAATAAATATAAGTAGGTAATGAATACAAAGATTAAAATGCTAAATGTCGTAAATGATGTTAAACTTGGTTTCATGTGTAAAATCATGTGATTAAATGAATCGCAGATCCCATAATAGATGGAAGATCTATGCTTGAGTCCTGAATAATAAAATCATATCACTGTAGGATTAAGTGGGAATTATAGCCGAGTAGTTCCCATTTGAGATTATAGTATGGATTGTGTTAGTCTAATTGTTGCATACGAAGGGATGAGATACTCATCTATATGTATGTGTCCCAGATAAACCCCGCTTAGGCTGTGGATTCCAAGATCATCTTCCGCGGGTCGTGCTCGAATTCATAAGGTCACCTCCGATTCAACAAACACACAGGATACTCATACACTTAAACTTTTGGTAATGTGAGTGAATGTAATATATTCCAATCTGCTAATAGAAAAAATGGTCTGTTGATATGAAATCTTTTAAAACCGCGTCCAATGATACCCAAGTTGAATCGAAAATACAAAAATACAAACTTCATAAACCGGAAGTTGGCTTGAATTTAGAAGCGGAGGTTGGAATCAATCTAGACTGAAAAAATCCTATATACTACGTTTTAGTATGCATAGAAACCATTTTCTAGAATACGGGAAACATAAATATTGAATTACAGATATGCTTCACATAAGGCGAATGTCTATCAATGTAATATTTTTTCAAAGAGTCAGTGAATCAGTTCGCATCTCATCATGCAATGACTCTGTTTCTTCTTCTAATTCAGGGTAATTCGTTGGTCGATTTATATATATATATATATATATATATATATATATATATATATATATATATATATATATATATATGATATATATAATATATATATATTATATATATATATATATATATATATATATATATATGATATAATATATATATATATATATATATATATATATATATATATATATATATATATATATATATATATATTATATTATATATATAAAATTTCTTAAAAAATTACTTAATAAAAATAAAATAGAAACACACATTTTCAAAAGATTTACTTGCTCAAAATTGGAAAATCAGTTGAGGTTATCAAAAACAAATATTCTGGAAATTTGAGTAGCTATATGGTAATCCTTAATAACTCGACTCTTTCGCACCGACAATACTTATATAAGACAATTAATTTCAAATCCGTTCAAACTCTTTCCAAGTCATTACATCCAAAAAGATTGAACAGATTACGAAACGACATAAAAGCAGTAGATAGAAATCATCTAGTCCACTAGAGGGCAACCACAGTAAGGCAATAGGAAATTAATTAGAGAAACGGTAGTGAAAGTCCACTGGCTAAATATTCTTAACAATTTAGTTATGTTGTAACATCGTGCGTATATATAAATATATATATATTATATATATATATATATATATATATATATATATATATATATATATATATATATATATATATATATATATATATATATATGTATATATATATATTAGATATATATATTTATATATACTATATATACTATATTATATATATAAACATATATATAAATATCTAAAGAAGTAAATTTGTAGCCACGAAAAATTATCTTTCTAGCCCGCATTTATGGCAGCAGCGTTTGACACGAATTTCGAACTAGTTGGTCCTCATTAGAACGGAGCAGAGCCAAGTGTGAGATAGAAACTTGTAAATAAGAATTTTTATTATTATCCTTTTTAGTTAAAATGTGATAACCAGTTTTATTTTTACGACAAAGAATAAATTTTTGACTATATGTGGCTACTGAATAACTATAATTTATACAAAAACTATCCTCCAATGGTTCGAAATTCATTCAATTTCAAGTAGCGAAATATAAAAAAATAATATCTGAATGAATCGATAATTTGTATTTTGGGCAAAAATTTTGTTTGTTCATTATATAGTAGTTCCGATAATCTCAGTAGATTTACTCCATTAATAAAAACAAATTGTTCAATTACTTCAAAGTTAATTGGCATATGATAAAGAATGAAATTCTGATTTTATTAATATAAAAAGTGATAATATCAGATTCTATTTGGTTACCCATTCTTCATTTGTTGTAATTCTCAAATATGATAAAAACAAAATATGGTGAAACAAATTCTTCAATATTGTCGTAAGTACTATTATTTTCTTCACTGTCAGTCACCATACTAACGATGGCGAATGAGTGAACATACCGTCCAGTTTGTTTTTTTTTTAAACAGAGACACTATTACTGCTATTCATGTAAGCTTCAAATTAAGAAATATTCTCACCAAAGGCAATTGTAATTATTCAATAAAACTGTGAGTTTATAAATTACTTCGGAGATCAAATTATTCTTTTTTTTGCTCTTCATATTGAAATATTTTTGAACATTAAAATAATAGTACTCTGAAATGTATAGAAAAAACTATTCATAAAGTGATAAAACGTAAACCACTTTCAAATGAAACATATTTATTTTGTTCAGAAGCCTATCATTGCTAGAAAATGAAAACACCCAGCACAG
This sequence comes from Cynegetis impunctata, assembly GCA_030704885.1. Classification (NCBI taxonomy): domain Eukaryota; kingdom Metazoa; phylum Arthropoda; class Insecta; order Coleoptera; family Coccinellidae; genus Cynegetis; species Cynegetis impunctata. The sequence continues at coordinate 5,676 of JARQZK010000912.1, read as the reverse complement.
GCAATAATTTCGTGAAATATTTAAATGACGAAGTTGATGGAAATCAAAACCTGTATTTTATTAATGAAATCTAATTATTGTGACTTCAATATATTTTAATTTGACCAATACATAATTTTTTCTTTTTGTTTACCATGTACCTTGAGATTCAAATGAATTCTGCAAACAGTAAAAATCTATTAACCAAACTCGTTATTGAAATATTAAGTCATAGATAGTCTCAGTAACATCCAATTGAAAAATTCATGTAAATGACTGTAAATTTTTTGATCAGAAATATTGATATAAAATGAAAAAGTTAAAGAAAATGCTGTAATTCAAGGAAAATTTACAAGAATATATAATGGGAGGATTATTACTCAACCATTCACAAAAGTAAATTTCAAAATTGTATCTTCTCTTAACAAAATTTGTAAATTCAAATATGTTGAAAATCATTTTCAATTAATAAAAAACCTGTGAGCAACAGAGCTTCGTCACTAAGGTCAACTTTCCTCTTAATTTTTGTTTTTTTCGAAATGTAAATTATTGACCCCCTCAGTCTGACAGATAAACAAATTGGTAATCTACGAGAACGGATAATAGCCCGGTCAAATTAGACATAAAAATAGTGGTCAAATAACAAAAATTCCCAGAGAGCCAAATATTGGTGGAGAGCTGGGGTTTACCATTACAAATAAAGGTTCAAAAGTCCCCAACGATCCTATGTGTGCTGAAAAAGTTATTCGGGGTCAAAGGTCAAAATTGTAGTTTTTTAGGATTTTTCTCGAAAACAGTAAGTTTTATCAAAAAGAGACGTGAAACCAAAATTGTAGATCTTAAAATTCTCTACAAAAATGGTCTTCATGATTTTTTTTCCAAGAGTTACCATTCCTGAGATATCGCGATTCTAAGAGTCACATTATACATGATATGCACATATAAGCACGTATATACAGGCACTTAAGACAATTATAAATACATATTTGTGTCACTTTTATATATATTATACTATTCTGGAAACAGTTATTCAAAAGATAGTCAGTCCCTAACTACTTACTGCTAGGACTCCAATGGATAAAATTATTTATTTTCTGAAACCTGGGAGGACCCAACAGCTAACAGAAATATATTCTTCAAAAAGTTTATCTGCTTCTCCCAAATGCCAAAACTATATTTTATTTTTACATGTGATAACCGGCTGCGACACTTCGTCAGCAATCTACAGAAGGGGCAAAACGTCAGTATTTAAAATATTCGAAAAAAAAGATTTGACTGACTGAGCTAAAGTATTTACAGAAATTGATTCCACATCACAAACAATAATTATGGAGGGAATTCGTTTTCTAATTCTGGATTGATTGGGCCGATACTTGGTGTAAATTAATAAACATATTAAAACAATGGTTAAAAATAACAATTTACACATTTATTATAAGAAATAACGCATGACGCACGTTTCGGTGGAACTTCACCTTGTTCAGATGCTAATGGCAAACTAACTATGATTCTCTGTTATATCGAAAACAAGAAATGACAAATTATGTAGAAGGGGTAAATACAAAGATGGTTACAAATAATTATTCCTTTTCTAATAATTATTTGTAACCATCTTTGTATTTACCCCTTCTACATAATTTGTCATTTCTTGTTTTCGATATAAAAGAGAATCATAGTTAGTTTGATGCTGATGGCATCTGAAGAAGGTGAAGTTCCACCGAAACGTGCGTCATGCGTTATTTCTTATAATAAATGTGTAAATTGTTATTTTTAACCATTGTTTTAATAAATTCGCTTTCTTCTTGCGATTTATGGAACTCCAAAAAAAATCAATTCCATTGATAAATACCGATACTTAACTTTTGTAAAAAATACGCGAAACAAGAAACAAGTACAACTATCATGTCTTCCTCCAACATCGACATCTGCTATTCAACACTTGTATCGAGTATACTATCAAGCGAGCTATCAAGTTCAAATATGGCTAGGCAATCAACTGAACCCAGAAGACTGAGTTTGGAAATTGATAGATAATACTCTGGAACCGAATCAAACTTTACTCCCATCTGCTCCAGAAAAACTCCTGAACACGATTTTTTGCAATTGCAAAAAAGGTTGTAGTGACAAATGTGGCTGTAAAAAAGTCGGGTTGCTGTGTTCTCCAGCGTGTAGCAATTACCAAGGTCAGTCTTGCTCAAATATCCAGATGAGTACAATAGAGGAAGATTCCTTTGATTTTAATGAAGATACCAATGACTCAGCCACATTCGAACAATTTACGAACATCCAGTAAGAGCAAGAGGAAGAAGAACTCGAAGAAGACATCACTGTTGAAGTAGACTTTCAAGAGTATGAATCTGATTTAAATGCCTATCTAAAGAAATCAAAACAATAATCAATAGCAATATCAATAATCAGTATCAATAATGTAATATCCTAAAATTGCCATGACATTTAGTGGAGTAGGTCTACAGGGGAAAACACGGTAAAAAAATGCGCCGTACACTACCTCACAGATGGCGTGGAAATTGTATATCATGTATAATGCGACTCTTAGAATCGCGATATCTCAGGAGTGGTAACTCTTAGAAAAAAATCATTAAGACCATTTTTGTAGAGTATTTTAAGACCTACAACTTTGGTTTAATATCTTTTTTTGATTAAACTTACCGTTTCCGAGAAAAATCCAAAAAACCTCAAATTTTGACCTTTGACCACGAATAACTTTTTTAGCACACATAGGATCCATGGGGACTTTTCAAAATTCATTTGTAATGGTAAACCCCAGCTCTCTACCAATATTTGGCTCTGTGGAAATTTGTGTTATTTCAAATGTCAATATTGACCGGGCTATAAAATGTCAACGTCAAAATTGCCGTAAGAGAAAACATTTGAAACCCTAAAGCTTAATCTGGAGGGGGTTTTCTAACGGTACAATCCAAAAACCCATTGCAGGATGAAATTGAGACATAATGTTAAAAATCAATTTCTACATATTCCTATATATATATATATGTATATATATATATATATATAGTTATATATATATATATATATATATATATATAGTATGTATATATATATATATATATATATATATATATTATATATTATATATATATAATATTATATATATATATATATATCATCGCCTCTCGGTGTTGACTTTCGAGACAGTGCAATAGTCTATAGGTTCG
>JARQZK010000911.1:52500-105184 GCA_030704885.1 Cynegetis impunctata | reverse complement strand
ACTTTGAAAATATTCAGAACATCAATTGTCTAAACGAATAATTTTCAAAGAAAAGTTTACTACCTACTGAAGACTCGTTTATATACTTTTTACTCAGATTATCCAATATTCTTACTAGACTGTTGGTCGTTTTGACTGATATCTTTTTAAATGAATGACAATACTTTTATTAAGAATATTGATATCGAATTTGAAAAAATATGCTGCAGGAATTGTTTAATTGCAATTACTTTTGATTATCACAAGATTTATTTTTGATAAAGATACTGCAAAGTTTGTGGCGTTTTGTTATTATTATGTATTATCAATCTTACAAACTTTCACATTGATAGTTATCTTGAATCGATTAATTGAAGTACTTCTAGATTTCATTTTCGACTGCCATCAATGTGGAAGAACATACCGAAGACAGGATTCTCTTCGAAGACATCTTAGGAATGAGTGCAACAGGGAAAAAAGATATTCCTGCCGATACTGTTTTAAGTCATTCGCTCATAGATATAATATGGTAAAACATGAAGAAAATTATTGTCAAAAACCACTCTGAATGTCGTGACAGTTGTGAACTCTACTTATCTTATTTCTATATTGTTCGGCCCTACAATTTTGTAATCCATGAACATTCAAAGAATCTTAATATTTGGTGAAGATTATATTATGTATTTGCATAAAGGCATAGCGTTTTATGAATTGAATTCTCTATATAATTTGTCGAATTAAAAATAAAATAAGTAATGTGAAACTATATTGAAATTATGGTGATCTTATATGAATAAATCAGAAATATCATTTCTCAGAACCTATTGTTTTATAATGAAGGAGAATTTCCATCGAATGACCAGAAGTAATCAAATTTGACAAAATACCGAATGCACTGACAGTCCCTACTGTTTTTACTCATTTTGTTAAATTTACATTATCTTCGCAGTGATTATGTTTTTGCTTCCAACTCCATAACAAGTATATCTTTTAAATGAGTAAATTTCAGCTGACGAATATGGTGGCTTTATGCGAAATCGTGAAAATCAAATCGAGTACCTTCAACATTTGAGAGAATTACGCAAACATCGTTCTATCAATCGAAAGATAGAAGAAGCGCAAGATAATCATGAAACCAAGACTAAGCCCAGGAGAAGATGTCAAGTTTGCCCAAGAATAAGAGACCGGAAGACTAGGAATGTTTGCACGCTGTGCAATAAATAAATATTTGTGCCTCGAACATGTGAAGGTGTATTGCAATGCTTGTTCAGAACTTATCGATGTTTGAATTTTTTTTCCGTTATTCTTTTTGTACAGTATCCGTTTCAAAAAAATATTGTAAATCTCTTGTGAATTAAATACAATATTGACATGGCAATCTTTTTTCATTCAACATGAAAGAAAAGGTCATCTTTTCAAATTCGAACTATTGTGTGTGCCCGTTTATTTAACTTATTGAAAAAATGTGCCCTCACTTGAAATTTCTTCTTGAGAACAAAACAAAACACAAGGGCTATGACGGAAAACTGTATCCACTCAATCCATCATCTACAGTGAACATGGTGAATTCGTTATATACAGTAAAAATAGATATTAATCAGTCACTTAATTTTGAAAATTACAGTAAAGAACTAAAAGTTTGTATGTTCAGTATAAAAATGATTGATTAATCATGTTTCTAATGCTTACAATTAATTTTCAGCATAATAATAATAATATTTATTTACCCAAAATGAATATGCCATTACATCAGTTCCATATAGATTTAAAACAACAAATTTTCTTCTATAAATTATAAATGTAAATTAATCTATTCAGTATGATTTACAGTATCACTAATATAATAAAAATAATTATTCCAACAAAACTATAATAAATCCAACAAACTATAATATTATACACTATTTTCCATAATTTCTAACAAATAAACATTGGTTTCCCACAAAAGCTTGGCTTGTGCGTGGGCAGTACTACAAATATAATTCACAAATTAACCTCAACTTTGTGTACAATACATAAACATTAAAGACGGAAGAGGAAAATAAATAAATAAAAACAATACCAAACAAAACAGAAAAAGAAAAAAAATAACCGGCTATCAACTCAAGTAAAACAATTTCTGTTGCAAAAGTTACTCCATAAATGCCATATATTTTATTGATGGGCATGAGTATCACTTCACAGCAAAGAGAAAGTAAACAGTATATAATATAAGTATGTGTGTTTTATTATTTTTAGATTTCATAATTGTTTCATCATGAATAAGTTCATGAAGACAGTTTTGAATGACAATGAAACAGTTATAGAAAAATCCTTTGAAATAATGGCCACGTAATCTTGGACGATACATTTTAATTTATTATTCCTAATATTGAAAATTGATTAGGACATACAACACTAAGCAGATGTTGAAGTTCTATTGTTCAGTATTAGTAACAATATTGATTTTACTGTGCACTTTCATACCATTTCAATTTGAAGCATTATTCAGGTTCCAAATAAAGGTAGGTGTTGATATTATGTTGTTCATTATCAGTTACGGAAATTATTTTTTTTAATTTACGTGGATCATGAAATTACTTCAGTTTCGTTCATTTCAGGCTGGAATATGTACTCCTGTCCCAAATGCAAGAAAATGTACAAGTACAAGCGAAATCTGAGCGTCCATCTTAAAAATGAATGTGGAAAAAGCCCCAAACTTTCCTGTCCATTTTGCCAATACAAGAGCCATAGAAAATATAATTTGAACCTACACATTAAACACAGGCATAATATCGACATATCTATTAATAATTCTGATTGAGTTAATGTTTAATTCGATTCAGACCTACTTTCAGTTTTGTAATAAAGCCTTTTGTTCAATGATTTGATATTTTCTATGAAATAATAGAATTTCAAATTTGTGTGCAACACTGAAACGCATTTCAATAATGTTGAATTTTTCTTATAAATTTCATATTAAATAATATAGAAAAACAATGTCCATAAATTAATATATTTTCTGTTATAAAGATTCTTTTATGAAAAAATTCTACCCAGTAAAACTATACAGAATACATGAATATATTCATATTACTTGAAGTAATTGCTTCAAGTGAGTTTCATTTTGATTTTGCGAAAAAAAAACATTAAGGGATTATTGGGTTAAGTAGAATTGAGAGGGCCTATTGTATATGGGTTTTATGAAATGTTTTATCTGAATTATGAATCAAAAAATATTATATACATAATAATCCACTTATAATGAACTCGCTCGAAATGAAAATCCGCATGTAGTAAACTAATTTTCTAGTCCCGTATTAAACACACATGTGAAATTCTCGTACACGATGGACTCGTTTATAATGGAACTTTGCTTGTGGTGGACCAAAATTTTAGCTTTTATTATAAACGTGAAATTATTTCCCAGAATAATTAAATAAAAAACAATTTTCAAAGTAAAATACCGATTTTTTAGAAATAATGTTTTCTATATCAAATATCGTTAAAAGATTATATGCCATACTGCGGAACATATTTCTGTTCGACTTTATTAATACGTACATTTGTGAATATACGTAGGTATATACATATTTATGTATGTACAGGCTGTTCCATTTTCGATGTCCTTACGGGGTAACTCGCTTATTTTTAAAGATAGAGATTTGCGGTTTTCGCGAACGTTGGCTACTTTTTTGTGAATCTCACGATACCGTAAACAAAATTTTCATAGCTTGCTTCGTTTTTGAGATACAGGGCGAAGTTGAAAATATTGCATTTTGGCCCCCGCCTTGTATCACAGCTATCTTTCAACTTATAGGAAAAGTAAAAACTGTGTTTTATACACTTTTTTACGTAGAATCTAGTGGCGTAGTGAGATTTTTGAAATGAGCTGTCATTGTTGAGATATAACGCAAAGTTATATTTTTTAAATGGGACACTCTGTATATTTTTCCATATTCAAAACATAAATGCTTTGAGCTTTTCAAAAATATATAATACTTATATAATATTTCAAGTATTAGCCCTGTATTTAGATAAATTTCATTTTTGTTATAGCAAGTCATGACAAATATCAGTTTAGTAGAACGTTTAGCGCAATAAACAAATATCACTCTCATTTATATATGGTAGCATGGAAAGTATTCATTAAAAAAATAATATTCAGTATGAGTCACTAAATAATTTGACAAAACAATAAATTTATTAAACTCTTATGAAACACTCTTTATCGACTTTAAACGCTGTGGACCTAATTAGTAGGTAGCTATGGAAAAAGAGCAAGTGCAGAATGTATATAGGTCCTGTCAACTACCTGTCAAAGTTAACAAATTTTTCTTACAATGGCGAATGATAATCCAAGATATCAAAATTACGAAAAATTAGATATGGTTGGGATATAATACCAAGTTGGTTTCAATCCAAATCAAGCGATGGACCTCTATTTTGAAAGGTATTTACTATTACCCATTTACTGGGTGTCAGTAAGATAATAAGATAGGAATTTTTGGTTTCCTGAAAGGAGACAACCGAGTAGGAGAATATTTGGCAGACTAATAAAAAATTTGGAAAATTTTGGAATTTTGAAAAGCCTAGACCAAAAAGTTATAGGAAAGAAAATGCTGAAGATGCTGAAATTAGTGTCCTCGCAAAGGTAGAAGAGAACAAAAATACTTCTTGCACAGAAATTGAAGATTCGATTGGCATTCAAAAGAGAAGAGTTTCGAAGATATTGAAAAAGCATAAATATACCCCCTACATACCTCAAACTATACATCATCTGCACCCAGGTGATGCTGAGAAGCGCATTGAGTTTTGTAGGTGGTATATACTAAAGACGGGAGAAAATATGAATTTTGGGCATTTAGTGGTATGGCCCGATGAAAGCTATATAAGTAGCGCTGGCATTTTTAATCGAAATAATCATCGTTATTGGTCAAATGAAAATGAGCACGTTACGGTGGCTCGTCAACAGCAAGACAGATTCGGCTTTAATGTATATTGTTTTGTTTTTGGAGGAAGATTGGCATACCGCATTTTCGACGGTAACTTGAATCACCGAAGATATTCGGAAATTTTGGATGATTGTCTTTGTGAACTACTTGACGAAATTCCGTTGGCTCAATACGGACACAGTTATTTCCAACAAGATAGCGCACCTTGTCATAACGCAGGTCCCGTTAGGGCTTTTCTTAATGAAAGATTCCAAAACTAGTGGATTGGTAATAATGGTCCCATTAACTGGCCACCAAGGTCCCCTGACTTATCGATATTAGATTTTTTCATATGGGGCTTTATGAAAAATAAAATAAACCACACGCGGCAAGAAAATCGAGATGCTCTCATGAATGCCACGAGAGAAGCTTTCGAATTCTTACGCATAAGACCTTTGTTCTTACTGCGGTCGATTGACGCTATCCTCAGAAAATGTCGGTTGTGTCTTCAACAGAATGGACAGCAATTTGAACAATATTTATAAAATATTTTCAACCGAAAAATAATAGAGCTTTGTTTTGTAGCAGTGTTTCATATAAGTTTTAATTTCTGTTATAATAATTTTTAAAATAATCTTTGTTTAGTAACTTATATTATATAAAATTTGTTTAATGAATACTTTCCATGCTACCATATATAAATGAGAGTGATATTTGTTTATTACGCTAAACGTTCTACTAAAGTGATATTTGTCTTGACTTGCTATAACAAAAATGAAATTTATCTAAATACAGGGCTAATACTTGAAATATTATATAAGTATTATATATTTTTGAAAAGCTCAAAGCATTTATGTTTTGAATATGGAAAAATATACCCTATTTAAAAAAATATAACTTTGGGTTATATCTGAACAATGACAGCTCATTTCAAAAATCTCACTACGCCACTGGATTCTACGTAAAAAAGTGTATAAAACACAGTTTTTACTTTTCCTATAAGTTGAAAGATAGCTGTGATACAAGGCGGGGGCCAAAATGCAATATTTTCAACTTCGCCCTGTATTTCAAAAACGAAGCAAGCTATGAAAATTTTGTTTACGGTATCGTGTGATTTACAAAAAAGTAGCCAACGTTCGCGAAAACCGCAAATCTCTATCTTTAAAAATAAGCGAGTTACCCCATAAGGTCATCGAAAATGGGACAGCCTGTACATGTACATACTGTTGTACCTCAGTCCTATTGACCATTTTCATATGACGTCACGCGCTTTCGGCCATTTTGCCTGGAGGACAAACAAACCATTGTTATGCAAACAGTTGTGCTGAACTGTCATTTAAGTTTCATAACTTTTTGAGTTGTTTGTCGAATTTAAAGTTTTTTTCTGATTATTTCATTATTGTTGGAGTTTATTAGAGAAAATGCCATCGTTTTGAGCCGTGGTTAATTGTGGTATGAGAGGAAACCGAGACAAAGTGAGATTTTATAGAATCCCTGCTGTCCTCAAGAATGCTGGGGATTATTCTAATGCTGTATCACGAGAAAGGCAGGAGAGATGGATCAAAGCATTGAAAAGGGGACCTTTTAGTGAAAATCAATTGAAATATGCACGAGTCTGTTCTTAACATTTTATAACAGGTAAGTTTACTTGAATGAGTGAAAATAGATGAACTTTTTATTTAAAATATTTTTCAGGGACTCCTGCATAGTTATTGCATAAAGACAACCCTGACTGAATTCCAACCCAAAATATGGGGTACACAATTGCCAATCCTGTTGGTAAAATTCAAGTCAGCAGGTTTAAAAGTTCAGTTAAACGAAAAAAGCAAGTAGAGCAGGTATCTAGTGATTTTGCTGTAATTGTTATATGACAGCAAATTAGGACCCTCATGAAAGTATATTTATTTTTTCTGGAGGAACAATATGAAGATATAGACATATATAGATATAGACAGGCCACATTGCCAGCTTTGAGGTACACGCTTCTTCATCCTTAGACTATGAGCGGGTGTGAAGGAGAACAAAAATTGCTGCTATATGACTGCACAATTCTCCTAAGCCTGCCATACAAGTGCAATATCCACTGGAAATGCTACCGTCAGTTAGGATAATAACCCATGAATTCAGAAGCTTTTCCTTAAGACGTTGTGAATGTTTCACATGAAATATAAAGTTTACTTTTAGTTATAACAATTAAGAACACTGATTAGTATGAGAATAAACCTAGTGAATATCATTAAAATACATCTTACCTTGCCAATAACTACAAAAGCTGTTTCGTTCACTCTTTTCCCATAAATTTCTTGGACTAGTCCTGCTTCATACAATTTGAAACCTTGCAAGCTTTTATATGCTTTCATTTGCTGTCCAGTATAAAAACTGTGGGTGAGGATAAAATAATTAACCATATCGATGATGGATATTACTGGAATTGATGAAAATGATATCAAATCTTGAGAGCTGGACTACAAGAGATAGGGGTCTATATCATCAATAATTTTGATTTTCTGATCGTAGCGGCTCTTAATATCGGCAGGAAGTGATTGATAATAAGTACTTCTTTCCATTTTCAATATAAATTTATGATTCAAAGTTTTTTAATACTTTTACTTTCAATAAACGTAAGCAAACAACTCAGAACACTGATAGTCATAAATGGTTTGTTTGTCCTCCAGCCAAAATGGCGGACCTGTCAAAATCAGGTGTTTGAAAATGATCAATTATAATATGTGGATGTATTCGGAAATATGTTAGTCTTAGTTACAATTGATGAGGTTAAGATTGATTGCGTGAGAATTAATAAAAAGTACAAGATTTGAGTTATATATTGCATTTTCAGTATATAAGAAAGGGGTTCACACATTGTCAAGTAGGTATTCATAATATTGAACAATTAACAGTCCATAAAAATTCAATTAATTATTCTGAAGTGTGAGTATGAATTTCAATCTTATAGCTACTTGCAAAAATTGCTGAATTGTAATTACTGAGGGTATTCATCATTTCTGAATGTATTCTATGACGAAAAAGCAAAAAAACCTATTCATAATTTTGAATAGAGAAGAGATTAGGAAACTGTTTTTGATTGATAACATTTAGTTGCGTCTATTTGTTCAGCATGATATTCTTTTTTTGTTTGAATAAATCTCAATGTATACTTCCGAACAAATATTGATTGGGATTTTTGACTCTTCAACAATAAGTTAACATATAAGGTCCTGATACATTTTTCTTATATGATAATTAACGTTTCGAACCTTCTGAAGTGTAATACGCTTGCATTCAAAATTGCAATACCGAAATCGGAAAATCATGTGCCACTTATACGCCATCATTTTCGGAATCACTGCTATTTTCATAAGAATAAATACTTAATTAAATTATTCACAGAGAAGATATTATGTTTATAATATTTTATGGCTAAAACTCTGTTTTACTCTTTATGGAAAGAGCATAATGCTAAGTTTGAATCACTATCAAAAGGTATTATGAAATATTTCTTAGGTTGATAGAATTATTGGATCGTCAACTGATATATGTAAAAGTTGATAATATCTGAAGGGAAGTCGAAAGCCTTTCGCGCTTGATATTAAAAGAAACTTTCTGCCGGCTTGAGAAATATCAAATATACCACCGTTATTTTCTTTACAACGGTTTCAGCAGGTTTTGTCAAACTGTATATAACAAGTATTCAAAGTTGTTTATTTATGTATGATATGTGTATATAAGTTCTTCAATGAAATATTCGAATTTATAGTCATGTGGTCCAGCTTGGTATGTGGTGGCGTTTTCACTGATTGGGATGTGAGTGCATATTTCAAATTAATGCTTCTCTGGAAAATCCTAACCGCATTGTGTTTAAAGCCGATAAAGCAATATGTTCTAAATACCTTCATTTTATTTTAGGATACGAATGTCCAACCTGCCATAAAGTGTACAAAAATATCAATACCCTCAATTCACATAGAAGACAAGACTGTGGCAAAGAGAAGTGTTTTGTTTGTCACTTATGCTTCATTTCATTTAGAAGAAAGCTGCACTTAAAGAATCATTACTATCGAAAACATTTCGATATCAAATGATTGCTGGTTCTCTCATGTTTATTTATTGTTGAAGTACAATTTTGATTTTTATTATTTTATAATCTTGGTGTTAAATATGTTACTTTATTTTTAATCTGTTTTAGTTTTGTTTTATTTCAGTTGTTTGTTTTATGTTTGAAATATTTTAAGTGCCAGTTGAAACTGCAGAAATGATAACAGTTCATTGAGTTTGATATACAAGATGTCATGAAACTATAGATAGTACTATTTTAAAAATAGTCAATGTCAATCGCCTGTGTAATCAACCTGATTGAAACTTGTTACGGTGCAATGTTGACATGCATCAACATTTCTGACGGAATCATTTCGATGATATACAGTAGTTAAAATTTACATTTATATTTAAAAATATATTTTATAAAATATGATATTATATACTATTGGACTTTCGATTTCTTTTATTACTCTGTTATTGATCACCAAATACTGAAGTTTCCGTGGAAAGTGAATTAAGACTTGTTTTTGTTTTTATAACAGTAAATTTCTATTAGAAATACCCTCGGAAATACCTATAAAAGTGAAGTCAAGTATAAATTAGTGAAGTGCTACTCTTGAACAATCTTTCATATTTCAAACAAAACTTAGGTATCTATCCAACTTAAATACTGAGATATACCTACTGAGAACTCATCGAAAGATATATACTAAGGGTTTCTCTTCTCGCTATGTATATATATATATATATATATATATATATATATATATATATATATATATACCTAAACAAGGTTTCTCATACTCGATGGCTTATTAGAAGTATCTAGAGAACGAAAAAAGTTAGTACTTCAAATTCGGGATATGCATATATGAGATAATGGTTTACATTTAGAAAATATTATCATTATTGTAACAATCTACGGATAACTTATGCTAACTATAATATTTTAAATGACACACCATGTATTTTTTATCATTTTTGTATTCTGTGGAACATATTGAAACTTTTTCATAGAACATATGACGTACCATTCTTGAGCCAATTCCTAAATGAAAATTATTTTGAGTTATCAGAGCTAGAGCCCTGACATTTTTGTTAGAGAATCATATTAGGTTAGTTTAACATAATAAATTATGAGAATCAAAATATCTCAAGGTACACAAAATAATGTTCTTTTGGTAGAAATGTATAAATGTATGCATTAATTTCAAATGGGACACCCTATATTCTCTAGCAGCTTTCAGAAGAACGAATTCCTCAACTTAAAGTATAATATGCATAATACCTATCTCTAGCGGTTTCAGACATATTAGCAAAAAACTGAACTGGTTAAAGTCTGTATTTAAAAAAATAATGCCTGAAGTGCCAAAATTTAAGGTTAAAAGCGGGCAAACTGGTGACATTTATTTGCGTTGCCACGATCGCCGTAGTATGAAAAGTTATGTTTGTTCTAATTGAGTTTTTTAGTTTTTTGCTTCTAGTTAGAGAATTTTTACGCCTTTCAAATGCTGAAATTAATGCATACATTTCATATATGTTCTAACAAGAGAACATTATTTTTAGTATATGAGTTACCTTGATTCTCATTATCTATTATATTAAACTAAGCTTATATGATTCTGTAACAAAAATTTTACGGCTCTAGCTGTGTTAGTTATGAATAAATATATTTTTAATTTCAAGATGTTTGTTTCTAAATTTTTCAAAAAACTAATTTTCATTTTGAAAATGGTTCAAGATAGGTATGTCATATGTGGTCTAGATACTTTTAATAGGCCATCAAGGTTGGGGAAGCCTGTGTATATATATATATATATATATATATATATATATGTATGTATATTTCTATATGTATATACATATTATTAGGTTTTATTTCTTGAATCATTTAGTTTATATTGTACTATAAAATTCACGGGTTGTGTGGCTTTTTCGTCAACTGTAGTAATAAAACATACAATAACCGATTTCTCGTCTGCACATTACAGAATTTTTGACTACCTCGCCATTAAAATTATAAAATACGTCTACAAAATAGATCAAAACAAAACAAAATCTTGTTATATGCAGATGTCAAATTCTGTGACCGAAAAGCTGATACAGGCCGACGCCTGCTACAGTACAGTTTACACGCTTATTACTTTCACTCTAGGGAAGTGGTTCTTAACCTTTTCATAATGAGGGACCATTTAACAAAATTTCTGTCTTGTCAGTGACCACCAACTGTTTGTAAGTAATATTACCTTCAAAAAGTCGATAAAAATAAACAATTTTTTGTGACTGCATAATCTTAAATAACTTTTGTATCCTTGGTGCAGTGCTACTGAAAGCCAAACACATGTCGGAAAGATTTCGGCGCTTGTTTTTCATTATCAAAAGCGTCCAGAACCCCTGCCCACATAAATATGTCGATGGTAAAGAAATTACCTTTTGAATACAAAAGTCTCTAAGATTTATTCCTGCCTTGAATATATATATTTTGAAGAAAAAGTGATCGAAATGCATTGCATTTCGATCACTTTTTCTTCAATTTCCTCAAAAACTGACAATGAAAAGATTACGAACCAGTTTCTGAATACTTTTTGCCCTCGCAGTACGGAAAATAACGAACGAATTCACTTTTTAAATTTGGTAAATACATCGATGTTTCTACTCGATGTAAAACATCGGATCCTTGCATCGATGTTTCTCGATGCATCGTATTAAAAACACTTAATGACAATGAAAAGATTGCGAACCAGTTTCTGAATACTGTTTGCAGTACAGAAAATAACGACTAAATTCACTTTTTAAATTTAGTGAATGGAGTATCATGTTTGTTTTGTAATTCTTCTTTTTCCTTGGCATTGTTCCCCAATTATTTTATACAAATTATCGAACGCAGAAATACTGTCACTATTGATCTTGTTGAACTCGCTTTTAGCGATAAACGCATTGATTTTACCTTCATATCCAAATATATTGTCAATGCCGTGAAACTTTAAATTTTCCGACTCTTGAAGCTGAAGATTCAATTTATTTATTTAAACAGAAAAATCAACTAAATAATACTGGTCATACACACATCACGCACGAGACTACCTAATAAAGAAAGAAGAACCACCAACTTGCGTAAACTGCTGCAAGAGATCAACTAATCAACAGGAAACTCTGAAAATTAACGATAACATACAAATGTACTTGAAAGTGTAAGATACCTATAGTCCGCTAATGACTCCATGCGATCGAAGAAATAGACCAAATAAACAAATTAATAGATAATAAATAACGAAAGCTTATTTGATATTTGGCCTAACAGAACTGTTTCAGCAATTTTTTGTTTTCTTTAAGAGTTACAAATATGTTCACTTCTTCCCTCAGTTCATACAACCTTGAAAGAATATTTCCTTGGAAAAGCCAATGCACCTCTGTGTGGAAAAAAGACTTTAGTGTTCAGAGTTCATATCAGAGCCCAATTGTTTGAAAAGACGAGTATTCAGTGCACTGCTTTTGATTGTTAACAATTTTTATAGTTATTTTCAACGTAATAGCCAAGCGTGTCCTGGGAGGGTTTTTTTGGCAGCCAATGCTTGGCAACGACTAACGCAATGTGTTGATCTTGCAGATAGATTTTTCGTTTTATCAATGCAGCAAGACCAGAGCGGGAATCAGGCATAGCAGGAGCACCATTCGTACAAATTCCCACAAGCATTTGCCACTGAAGGCAATATTCCTCAAAATATAGACTTATTTCATCCATAACATCATTTCCGTTGCCTCATTTCCAGTCATTGGGAAAACAGTTAGTCTTCTTTTCATGCCTTATTGTCATGCAGAAATCGAGCAAATACAAGTAATTGACAGCACTGTGAAACTTCGTCAGATTCATCACATTACATTGCACATATTAAAAAGATGCGCAGAGTGAAAGGGGCTGAAATGACAGAACGCGATTCACTAATATGACTTATTCAATATTTTTAGGATGTCTTCGCGGACCACCTGGAGTGCTTCCAGCGACCACCGGTTAAGAACCACTGCTCTAGGGCCAGTAGAGTAATAGTATATTATTTCATAAGGAGGAGAAGTGTCACTTTTCATGGCGAGCTTGAGCTAACCGTAAGGTAATTGAAAGCGAGCCATGAAACGTCACTTCTACTCCGAATGAAATATGTTATTTTATTTTCAAACGTTTTGAAATTCATAAAAATCTGAATATCCATTTTTGGATTGATTCACATTTACGCACATAATTCTATCCACTTACGATCGTTATGAATTATGGAACATTTGCCTAGTTACAGTTGCCACGCAAAATTGATTCTGACAGATATAAAGTAAAATAATTGATAGTTATAATTCGCAACCTGGTGAGAAGTACCTAATTGAAAATGAAATTGACTTTTGAATTGGAGAATTTTTTGTTCATGGTTAGGTACCAATTCATCTTTTGCATAGTAACACTTTTCCTGCCGCCGACCGGAAAAGTGTTGCACTTCTTCTCCTTGGCGGAGAAATAGAACTTTTCGATGATCCTGTCAACCGAGAAATGACGTTATTATTGTACGTTTGAAAATAAAATAGTATATTGTACAACGAGCGTGAAATGGCATGCATTTCCTACGAGTACGACGTTTGCAGCACGAGCCGCAGGTGAGTGCTGCAAATCATACGAGTAGGAAATGGTCATTCCTTGCGAGTTTTACACTATACTTTTTCTACGAATGTAACTGTTACATAAAATGGGATAAGTAATATTTTTCCTTCTAAGATTTTAAAAAACGTCAATGTGACGTTCCACAAAAAAACACGCGGCGCCGGTTAACGCCAACCCATGCACAATGTGAATTTTGTAGTTCACTCACCATGGTGATAGAACACAGAACATAGAATGATAGTTTTTATTGACATTCATCGAAAAATATATTTTTCTAGCTCGTGCTGCAAACGTCATACTCGTAGGAAATGCATGTCATTCCATGCTCGTTGTACAATATACTATTTTGCGTCCTACTGAGTTAATACTTCATTATGAAACCTATTTGAGGGAAGAAAGTATAACCTATAGCGAAGTAAGTTTGTGTATGAAAGATTCAAAATCCTATTGCCCATTGACAGGGCTTTCCGAATAAGGAAGTCATTCCAAACGAATATCCGCTCAGAAATTTTGTGATTTTTTGGTGAGAATTGTGTTATTGTATACTTTGTGACTGGTGTTCAGTTCTTCTTCTTTTATTTTAGTGCTTACACAATTATTTTCCGTTCTCAATTTGATTAAATTCACACCAAAACGTAATTAAAGGTGAACTGAAAATACAAACATATCTGGCATTCTTGAATGAACCATAAAACCGGGAATTTCATATATATATATATATATATATATATCTATACATATGAGAAATCTACTTCTTGAGTTGTTTTTTGAAGTGATCTAACCATCAAGCTATCTTACTTAGTTTTGTACTTTTCGTCGTTGCTGAATTTTCAAAGATTATGCTAAAACCAGTTTGTTTGCTCAAGGCACATTTATTTTAGAATTTTTACTTGCATTGTTACTGCGTCTACCATCGCCAAGCGCCATTTTGTTTCTCAAACACCGTTTCGCAGGTAATCTAACATCCTGAATCCAGATGAAGGACCTAATAAAAGTTCGAAAACACGTTACGGGACGCACTTAGAAAAACTGGAGTTCGAATTCACTAATATATATATATATATATATATATATATATATATATATATATATATATATATATATATATATATATATATATATATATATATATTTCACTTTATACTTTTTCTATTGCTTCTGGTAGTGTCATTTCGTAAAAATATTTTATATTACATATCAATGTTCAGTATGGAAATTTTCAACAAATCTTTACTCATATTCAATAGCTCTCAGAACGTTTCTTGAGGATTCTTCGTTCAAGACGCTTTACTAACATTCTAGCAAACTATTCATGATCAAAACCTACAAAAATCAACCGCGTTTGCTAACTGTTATGTACTTCCAGATGAGGATGCCGTTGCTTGCCCTAAATGCGGTAAAATTTATAAGAATGCAAGAACAATGAAATCACATTTTCTACAAGATTGTTCAAAGACTAAGACGCACCAATGCCCTGCATGCACCCTGTCATTCAAGAGGAAATATAATTTGAGAGCACACGTTGCAAGAGTGCATAAACTTTCCATTTGCTAGATATTGTATAAAAGAGACATTTGCTAATTTTATATTTGAAGTTATACTCCTTAGGCGTGTTATGCGAAAATGATGAGAGTGAAATTTTAAGATGCGCGCGCATCACGCTAACAAAAAACTCACAGGTTTGCGCGCGCATCACTGTGGACTATATCTCAATGCTGTTACAACACTTTTCGTATCATATTTTAGGTATCATAAGCCACTGATAACTGAAGTTCCGATTCATTCATTACCGGAAGGTGATATGGCAGTGGACATAAATTAAAAATAACATTGGAATAATCAGAGAATTTATGTTACTCTTAATGTAAGAAAATAAATATTTATTTATTTAATTTTTCAAATTCAATCTGAACTTTATTGATTTTATTGTAATTAATTATTTGCATGCATTTAAAAACTATTTTTTAATGATGCCTAAGAAGTTTAACTTCTAACGCGCTTACATAAGTACACACAACTCTTTTTATTTATTTCTATTATTCATCTTCAATTCTGCACTGTACTCACAAAATCAATTTTTTTTTATCCTCGAGTTTTCATACTCTGAATGTTTCGTAAAATAGACAGTGTTGGAACAGACAAATATAAAAATCAATGGGAGGAAGGATATAAATATGATGCCTTGTAGAAGATTTTGTGATCTTCGGTTAATTAAAAATAGATCGGAAAGAGGCATTTTCTAAAGTATGGGCGAACAAAATAATAATTTTGAAAGAATAGTGAGTTGATCTCATCTTAATATGTAAACTCCGACATGCAATGAATAAATAGCCACAAATTGTTTTGAACTTGACGCTTTGAAATGAGCATTTATAATAAAGACTATTTTGAAATTGAATTATTTTCAGATTTGACTCAGTATTGTAACGTTAGGTAAATTCTCTGTAAAATGATAGATTTTCTCAGAAAACAGTTCACTATTATCATTTGTCAACATTTTCAAATTTATGTGTTAATTTGAATAATTTCTTCTTTCTCAATGGAACATATTTAGTTGACGGAGATTTTGCAGAAAATTAACATTTCTGTCGGAAAATAAGCATTTTTGCCATGATATATTTAACTTAGTAAATTTTTCAAATCAATTTATGCAGAAACATTGAGTTTGAATTTATTTTCGTTCAAATGAAATATTGTATGATTTCATGAGCAGTATCGAAAACTAAACAATTTTAAAAATTCTTCCACGTTGGACTCCTGTTTGGAATGGAAGGAGGTCCAATTGACCACGGCTCATAAGATCATCGAGTTTATATTTTATCTTAGTTCAATACGTTGGAGATTTTTAAGATATTTCTATTATTTTGTGAATAATGACGAATGAAATCGTGGTAAGTCATTAAATATACCCGATGTCATTAAGAAAAGGAAAACTATTGAAGTATATTGAAGTATGAGCTGATCGAGTATCAAGTGAAAAAATTGTATAATTTATAGAAAAACTACGAAAATGTGCCCGGAACAAACATTATTGTTGCCCAGTGATAGAAAGTTTATCACTTAATCGAACAATGTTATATTTCAACGGCCCATTGAAATGAGTCCTAAAAGAAGATTTGTTTTGGTGTTTCCATATGACTAAATGTCGATTCTGATCTACTGCGGTGTCAAATGTTCATTTCTTGCACGTGATTATGTGGAAAACTACGAGTAGGTAGCCTAATTCGTGACCTGTAGAATTGTACCATGGACTTCAAATGAGCTGCATATTAAAAGCGTATTCGATGACTTTTAAGTTTTTGAAAGTTTGGTGTTTGGGATACTGATCTTGCTAAATGAATTCATGAAAGATAAGGCTATAATATGTATACTTTCAAACGGGGTTTGATCTCCCTAAATCCCTTTAATTTGACTGGGTTTTAATGAGTTATCGTGCAAATATAACAACGTTTGTTTTGGCAAATATTGCCTTAATTCAGTTTCAGTAATCAAGATTAATATTCTCTTACGCGATTACTCACAAAATTGTAAATTGAACATATCTGAGAAAGTTTTTCTACAATCATCATTTACTGTTGAATTTCAAAGAGCATTGTGGAAGTAAATATAAAATCGCTTTTGTTCAGAAAAACCCTAGAGAACGAATTTTCCCTTACTCCCACTTATCTATCAGCCTGCATTCCGTATTCACCACTTTTGATGCAAGACGTTATCTGCTGCATTAAATCGAATTTCACACACACACACACACACATACATTCAAATATAAATATATACACATATATATATATATATATATATATATATATATATATATATATATAATATATATATATATATATATATATATATATATATATATATATATATATATATATATATATATATATATATATATATATATATATATATATATATATATATATATATATATATATATATATATATATATATATATATATATATATATATATAGATGTATCTGTGTGTGTGAGTATGTTTGCAGTTCTGCCTTTAACATAAGAACACACAAGGCCCTACAAGGGTGACCTATTTGCTTAGGCGAAGAAAGGTAGCTTAATTTTTAGGTGAATACTAACTAAGCATTTCTGTAATCATTTCTAAATTGCAATATTAATCGGTCCCCAAATTATATTTATACTTTTAATAATCGTAGTTGATTATAATGTATAAAAATTGATTTTCTTCGAAAAATAGAATTAGAAGATATAATAGGAGATTTAGCAGAACAAGAAGCCTGAAAGAAACCATAATCCTAACAAATTCAAATCAACAGTAGCTTATTTCATTATGTTCCTACCTAAGTTTTATTTTTTAAAACAGTTGAATACCTATATATAATATATTTGATACATATATATATATATATATATATATATATATATATATATATATATATACATATATATATATATATATACAGGGTGATTCACGGTGGATGGCACATAGACGTTTCTGGTGAATCATACAACGGATCACTTTGAAAATTCAATGAAGGGCATAGTCGGACATTTTTTGGTAATGCAGTGTTGCCACTTTTATTAGAAAGTAGTAGCAACTTTGATTTTTCAAATGGAACAACCTGTATATAATATTATTTTTGAAATCTCCAACAATTTATCAATAACTTTTCATGATATTTCCCTATACCTATCTGTTACCGTCTTCCAAAAAAATTATTTTCATTTTTTTCTTCGGAAATCAAGACCTATCAAAACGCTGATATCTTTGAGTTGAGAGATAATGTGATATCGAAATTTGGGATGGAGTTTGGTGATAGTTGGGGGCTTCCTACACTTCAGCCGAGTCAGCGTTACTGCAATACAGACAGGGTGGTTAAAAATGCAGTTATTTTGTTTGCTTGAAAAAGAGACTGAAAGTTCATTATTTCAAATGGAATGCCCTGTGTATTATTGAAAATTCGGATAGCTGCTGAAATTTTCTTTTTATCTATGTATATCATACCTATACCTAACTAGTCAGGTTTCGGACTTATTAGCATTTATTTGTGAAAATGTTCCTTGGTGTCCCCAATCGGTATATTATGGTAAGCATGCCATAATCACTATTTGACAGTAACGTTGTTACAATCTACTATTGGTAACGATATTTTTGACATCTCAGAAGTTTCAAATACCTTCAAAAACGATGGAACAAAACTATTCAAACGAAGTTCCTATGAATTTGTTTACTATTTTTGGATAGTTTGTTAAAATTATCAGCAGTAAAAGTTCAATAAAATGTATCCGAATCTACCGCCAATAAACCACAAGAAATTTATACGAATTCAGAACAATTTCAATGCGTATGGATAAACTTTAAAAAAGCACCAAGAGACTTGATAGTGGAAATATTGATATAAATAATTATAAAAAGGAAAACAATTATGTGGAATGCTTCACAATATGCTCGAATCGCTGGCCGTTCACTTTCAAGCACTTCAAAATGCGGGCGTTGACTGATTTCGACGTGGCAGATCTGATTTCATTCGGATCTAAACCTTCAAATGTTTGGGAATACTTTGTGAGAATTCGTCTCTCGAACGCACACCAAAAATAATAAACAAATTCATAAGAAATTCGTTTGAATAGTTTTGTTCCATCGTTTTTGAAGGTATTTGAATCTTTTGAGATGTCAAAAATATCGATATTATCAGTAGATTGTCATAAAGTTACTGTCAAATAGTGATCATGGCAAGCTTACCAAATACCGAATGGGGACACCATGTAGGTACAAGGAACATTTTTACAAATAAATGCTAATAAGTCCGAAACCTGACTAGTTAGGTATAGGTACATAGATAAAAAGCAAATTACAGCAGATTGCCGAATTCTCAATAATATACAGGGCATTCCATTTGAAGTAATCCACTTTCATTCATTTTTTCAAGCAAACAAAATAACTGAATTTTTAACCACGCTGTATTGCAGTAACGCAGATGGCTGAAGGCTGAAGTGTAGAAAGCCCCTAACTATCACCAAACTCCATCCCAAATTTCGAAATCACCTTATCTCTCAATTCAAAGATATCAGCGTTTTAATAGGTCTTGATTTCCGAAGAAAAAAATAGAAAATAATTTTTATTTCGAACGGTAACAGATAGGTATAGGGAAATATCATGAGAAGTTATTGGGAAATTGTTGGAGATTCTAAAAATAATATTATATACAGGGTGTTCCGTTTGAAAAATCAAAGTTTCTACTACTTTCTAATAGAAGTGGCAACACCGCATTACTAAAAATATTTTAGTAGGGTAGAGAATATCCGACTATGCCCTCCATTGAATTTGCAAAGTGATCCGTCATATGGTTCACCAGAAACGTCTAATGTGCCATCCACCGTGAATTACCCTGTATATATATATATATATATATATATATATATTTATTTATTTATTTATTTATTTATATAGGGTGCCAAAAAAAGTCATACCAAAGGATGTGATAGATAGGGTAATTTCCAATCAACATAACCAATTGCCTCGGTAGCGCAGTAGGCAGCGCGTAAGTCTCATAATCATAATATATATTACCAACCGATTGTTTTTTTTTTTTTAACTCGAGGGACCTACAGTTTAACTCCGGTTCCGAACGGCCAATGGGCTTGTAAACAATGTACATTACCCAACACTCAATCTCATAACTAGAACCACTAAATTCAGGACATACACAACGCCCAAGAGCAAGTAGTAGGGACTCGAACCCACATCGTCGGTCAACCGAGACCCCGAACCGATTGTTTATAGTTTGAAAGTTATTGCGGTGTTGGTGGTTTTGTCTAACAATCGTATAATATAATAGTTTAATCACTCAGTAGAAAATTTTAACAGCAAGGATATTATTTTTTAGCAGCTTTTTATTTTTTGCGAGTGGGGCCCTTTAGATTCTTTTTTATTAGGATCCATTATTGTAGACCGTATGAGAATCTTTTCAATTTTTTGTGGAAATAAGCAATTGAATAATGACACAAAGTCATTTATACCTACTATATACGTATAGTAGTGATTTATTCATGAGAAGAGATTATTTATAATTAAATACAAAAACTACAGCTGGCAGTTGAGTATAAGACGTTTCATCTATCTGTCTTATTTAGTATCATAGTTGGAGAGTATCTACTGGAGATGCGAATTCAATCTAAAAAATTCCAAAGCTGGATTATAGGAATGTTATCATAGTTTTCAAGTTTATATTTATCCGTTGTGAAGTATTGGTATGCCATGTTACGTATTTTTATGTTGTCTTTTTACATTTTTACCTAGCGTGTGTAGTAAGACAATCAACTCAGAATAACTTACTTGATTAGCCAAAAATGTTTAATTTCATCGTCGTTTTATTTATAGGTTTCCTTACTTGTCCAAAATGCCTGAGAATTTACAAGAATTACAACTCTCTGAGTAATCATCTCTCTAGCGAGTGTGGAAAAGAAGGTCGATACTTCTGCCCAGAGTGTCCTCAGACATTCAAACGTAAAGAATATCTTAAGTATCACGCCGGAAGACACAGAAATCTGCCAATTATATATCATGTATAATCTACATATACAACCAATTACTTTTAGAAAAGAATGAAGTATTAGTTCTGAAATCGTTTGACAACAATAATAAATATGGTGAAACTGAAAATGTATGATTATTTGACTATATTATAGTGAATAAATTAAAATATATAGGTACCAAAAGTGGAGAAATGAATTACGTCTATGCTTAGTATATTTTTCAATTAACATTTTTATTTGTGCGCGTATGCGTACTAAAAGTCCATAGCATGTATTGGTTTGAAGAATTTCTAGAAAAACTTTTCTTATTTATATGTTGTTTCTTCAAAATTAAGCATTTTGTTGCTCGTAAATAATTATCAATGTTACAAATACCAAAATTTATCATTATAAATTTACCGCAATAGTATATTTGATTTCCAGTAATTTAACTATATATGGCGCTTTTTCATGCACTGAACCATCATCTTATACAGAGAGTGAAAGTTGTATTTGACGTTCCACTTTAAATTTCAGGATTCATTAATTCCTTCTATCCGATGATGGTACTGGGTACTTAAATAAATGCATCATGTGTTGAGTTGTGTGGAAATTTAATTAATTGATTGTATTTATCAATAGAGAAGTACCGGTCTCCTAATTTAGAACCTTAATTTGAATTTTCATGAATGCTATTTACAAAAAAATTATTTCATTGAAAATATTCTACCATAATTTCAATGTATTATATTGAACAAATATGTAGGATTTCAATATTGTTCAGTCAATGGTTAAATTATTCAAATTAATAAACCACCGAAAAATCTATTTTTTCCCTTCCGAATTCAGTTCATCAAGCTCATGAAATACTTCTAACGTTTGTTTTTTTTGTACTAGATGGCGTAGAATGCCAGGATTGCCACAAAATTTATAAAAATAAAAAAACGCTAAAAGTTCACAGAGGGCAAGATTGTGGTAAAGATGTTCCAGAAGTTAAATGTCCTGTATGTTTCCGGAACTTCACGAGGAAAAGATATCTAATGGCTCATACTCAACGCATGCATGCTTCACAGCCTTCATTCCTTTAAGGTGAATTTAATTATTTTATACAAAAAAGGTGTAACCATAAATCCCTGGAGAAGGCGTAGAAAATTATTATCATCCATTTCTACAGCTGAAGTGAATATATAAGATATATTAAATATATACTCGTATAATATAGATTTGCATTTACTGATTTTCATTGCTCTTCAAATATATCAATTCGGAGGTTATATGACTTTGCTTAGAAATGGAACAGAAATGCTGTATTTATATAAAACCAGAGTTCTTGTGTTTTTGTGTTTCCAGCAACAGGATTTGGGATAAACAAACCTTATTTTAGAATTGTTGACGTATTTCAATATATATATATATTTATATATATATATATAAATATATATATATATATATATATATATATACATATATATATATTTATATATATATATATTTATATATATATATATATATATATATATATATATATATATATATATATATATATATATATATATATATATACATATACATATATATATATATTATATATATATATATATATTATATATATATATATATATATATATATATATTTATATATATATATATATATATTTATATATTTATTTATATTTATATATACATATATATAATATACATATATATATATATATATATATATATATTTATATATATATATATATATATATATATATTTATATATATATATATATATATATATATTTATATTTATATATATTTATATATACATATATATATATATATATATATATATATATATATATATACATATATATATATATATATACATATATATATATATATATATATATATATATATATATATATATATATATATATATATTTCAATCAGTTCAAAGTGACAAACTTAGCATTCAAAGTTTTATCCTGGCATCTTTAGTAATATATATATGCTTTCTTTCTGTTGGACTAATCAGTGCTCATTGTTAAAGTATTTATCTCTGCTGTTTTTTGTGGTGAGATGTTTTAGGCTTTTTCGATCATAAAAAAGATTTTCTTTCTATGCGATTGGTGTAACGAACACGAAATTCAAGATATAACTGTTTATTAATTCACACCAAAATATAGCACAATAATTAGTTATGTTATGTCCATAGAGAGTACTACTGACTATCTATAACGACTATAAACACAGTAAACAATGAGAATAAAAACGATGAATAGCACTAGTGCTTAATACGTATATGTTAACTGGTATTGTGTCAATAGTGTTGCCAGTCTATTTTCTGTAATTAAAAAGTTTGTGCCAATCTAATAAATTAGAAATCAACACATCAATAAATTTTGTGGTTTAATAATTATGAAGCATTCTTAAATGAATTTTTCAAGGTGGCTCTAATAATTTGATATATATATATATATATATATATATATATATATATTATATAATATATATATATATATATATATATATATATATATATATATATATATATATATATATATATATATATATATATATATATAATCTTTTGATAATTATTAGCAATAACAGGCTTGTTGAATGTCGTGGCGAAATCGTCAACTTTTTAATAAAATCGAGTTTTTTAAGATTCAACAAGCCTGTTATTGCTAATAATTATCAAAAGATTAGAAATAGTTCACAGGCAACAACAATTCGAATATATATATATATATATATATATATATATATATATATATATTTATATATATATATATATATATATATATATATATATTATATATATAACGGCTTGAAGTTGTCTTCTTCAAGAGATCAAGGAGCCCAGAATTCTTTTCTTTCTAATCTCTGGCATTCCACGAAGGACATACTACAGTTCCTTCGTATTTTTCCAGTTGGCCCTATGAGCTTCTGTAATTTTTTTCTGCCAGGAGATTTAACTATGGGTAGTCTTCACCCTAATAAATCAAGGCATAGCTTGACAGCTGTTCCAGTTACTTTAGCCAAGCAGGATTCTCTCTTTATCTTGACATGTCTGACCTGTATAAATTATATAGAATACAATTTCACTTATAACAAAATATTTGTTATTATATTGTATAGTGTCATATTTGCTTGCAAATTCTTCCTCATTCCAACAATTTTTTAAGACGTCTAATCAATTGGAAACTATTTTTGGTCTTCATGTACTTGACGATAATTATAGTCTCATTTCTCAGTTCTTACTTCTTCAATTTTGATATAGGTAATAGAATAAAAATTCTGACAACAGAATCTACTGTCCAAATTTTGTGGGGAAGATTAATGTGTTACATGTATTCATAAGTTATTATCGTACGAGGTACGTTTTATTGTACGCTGTGAACTGGTAACGGATTTGCATTTGTTTATTTATTTATTTTATGTAGTCTCTGATTTCTCAGGCAATGTGATCAATGCAAGGATCTATTTATAGTAGGATTATAGTATATATATGAGAGCAGACATTTATAACTATGATAAACCCTTAGTCTTACCTCAGCTTTCTAATTATCCCTTCAAAAAAATAACTTTAGGGCACAAAAGTTTGCCTAATTGCATTTGATTGTTTTTATCTCACGCATATGAGATTGATTTATTATGATATTGAGAACTTACTATACGCGTCCAGCTATAAAAAAATTATTTAATTTCAATTTCAACCTTGGCCAATAGGCATTATAATTAACTTTTGAAACAGTTTGGAATAACAAATGACAATTTATAAATTGAATCGCATGTTATGTATATATATATATATATATATATATATATATATATATATATATATATATACATATATATTTATATATATATATATATATATATATATATATATATATATATATATATATATATATATATATATATATATATATATATATATATATATATATATATATATATATATATATATATATATATATATATATATATATTAATTTATTTGATAATCGACAATCGTAACACCTTCGTAAAGTCCCGCCTCTTATCATTTAAAACAAGGCTGCATTTATAAATATTGAAATAATAGTACGACGAGTTGAATGTTCTAAATATTTTATACCTATAGTGAAAAGATTGAATAATTATTTCATTGGCCTTTGATTGTGTTAACCATGCAATTTTAGTACGAAAACTTCAGTTTTATGGCATACGTGGGTCTCCTTTAGAATGGTTTAAATCTTACCTAACTAACAGGCAACAAACAGTACGAGCAAATGGTAAGAATTCAATAAATCTACCAATAGACAGTGGGGTACCTCAGGGCTCGGTTTTAGGACCAATTCTCTTTCTTCTTTTCATCAACGATATTGTGGACTTGAAAATAAGTGGTAGAATTACTTTGTTTGCTGATGACACCAGTGTAACTTGGAGTAACTCTGATATACAAGCCTTACAGTCAATCATAAGTAATGATTTGATGGCTATTAAGACCTGGTCTGATTCAAATGGACTTTGTTTCAACACAGATAAAACTGTAGTAATGTCTTACAGAGGAACCCTACAACCTGTTACCCTAAACAATAAAATAATTCAAACAGTGAACTCAGCGAAGTTTTTAGGTCTTTATATTGATGAGTCGCTCAAATGGAGTACTCATATAGACATATTAACAAAAAAATTATCTTCTGCATGTTTCGCCATTAAAACGGTTTCTAGAGAGCTTTCAATTTCTGCTGCGTTGTCGACATACTTTTCTTTATTCGAATCACACCTTCGTTATGGTTTGCCATATTGGGGTTCATGCAGCCTCTTCCACTTTGAGTCTGTTTTCAGATTGCAAAAGAGAGCAGTTCGTTATATGTTCGATCTGAGCAGAAGGACACATTGCGAATTCTACTTTAAAAAATTCAAAATTCTAACCCTTCCTTCACTATTCTTCATATTCGAATCCGTCTGTTTGGTTCGCAAACACATTCATAACTTTTCAGAAAGACCAAATCATAGATATCCCACAAGAAATTCAGATACAGATATTTATTTAATAACGCCCACCTCCGTCTTAGCAAAAAACTCCTTTACCTACAATGCCGGAAAGTTATACAATCATCTACCATTGGAGCTAAAATCCTTGAGTACGTACAAAAAGTTCCGAAGTTCGACTAAGGCTTTTCTTTTGGAGAGACCATTTTACTCAGTAGCAGAATTTTATTCTGTAACTTAATTTCACAATGTAACATAGACCCTTGAGATCCACATTTAGTAGCAACATATATTAATGTTTTGTTTTTTTTTTATAATACAATATGTAATATACAAAATTTTATATCTGTATGATAAGTTTAGTTGACATATATGTTGATTCTTAACATATGTTTATACATAATTGACTGATAAATGTTTTTCTATTTTGTTCTTCTATTCAATAGATTCTTGTTTTGTTTAACGATTGAAAGTGTATTTTATTTGATTAGTTATCATTGTTAAATTTTATTTTTAATTTTTTATAGGTATGTGCTTTGTCGACAAAATTTTGTAATTTTATAGGACAATAAAGCTGTTTCTCTCTCTCATTGAGGTAGTGAAATAGTGTCGACTAAATTGAGAAATTTATGTTCAAGTACAAGGGTAAAATACGATAACAGTGTCCATCGATATGTACGCGTCAACTGATATATTGATCATTATATTTTGCGCAGTTGATGTTTTTCTGGTACATCGGTGATATGCAGTTCATGATTAAAACTTCTATGTTGTCACTGCGTTTCTGAGTGAACTAATTTTTCTAAAAGCGTGCGGGAAAATGCATTATTTCGCTCGAAATTTAGCTTGAAAAGTTTTACTCCTTCGCACTTTTGCAGAAAATACTACTTCTAAGCTGGAGGCCACCTCGAACAACCAAAAAAGATAAATAGGATATGTCAAACAACTAGAATACAGCAATTGTTGTATTCGATGTCGAAGTCGTTTTCTTCAGAAATCGATAAAGGCCTCAGGCTTTAATTGCTATTTTCTCAGAACCTGGAGAAATTTTTTATTGTGCTTAATTTTCTTACCTCGACTATTTATGTTTTTCATTATACTTTTACTATAAATGTTCGAAAATAATATAGTTTCAGTTTACTTTTAGTTGAAAATAGCTATTTTTTTACTTTTGATGAGATATTTCATTTGGTCGATACGCTTGATTGATAACCTGGCATAATGGTTGTTTGACTATGTGAGAGAACTGAAAACGCAAAGAGAAGTCATGAATCACATCAATAACAGAAATAATATTTTTGTTAATTCAACTGAAAAATTGGCCAAAAGCACACTCTTGAATAATATGTTATTTAATAACATGATAATAATTTAATTACGTACCTAGCTTTCTTTATGGAGGCGGTATGTAGATAATATTTTTTGTATTTGGACTCGTACAGTTAGAATTTTCTAACATAAACACTTTCTACAATTCAATGTCAAAAAAATTAGAAAATGAAAACGGCATCTTGAATTTTTGAGACGTTTCAACATTTATAGAAAACCAACCTCCACAGATACTTTAATTCACAGCGATAGTATGCAACCCATTAAGATGACACTCAGTTCTTTTCATTCCTTCATACATAGGTTGTTCACTATAGCATTGGGAAAAAAATAATGAAGAATCTGTTGCATCCAATATACCCTATACGTTAATTATTAATGAAGAACAAAAATATTTCCCAATATATTACGTGCCAAACTTGAGTAACAAAATTTGTGATAGACTATCGAAAAAGAACGTTAAAACAATTTGTAGAAATGAAAGAAACTTGAAGTCATTCTTGGTCAATAATAAAGAAAAATCTCATATCGGAGAAAACAGTGGTGTTTACAAAATATTTTGGGACGAATGTCCTACTTTCTATATTGGACAAACAGGAAGGAATATAAACATTAGTGTTGATGAACACAAAAAGTCAATTTTAAAAAATGTAATTTAATAATTTCCTGGATTTGAACAAAACCCAATTGTCGCATTCAGGTAATGAAGAAAAGCGTACTGACCTTCTTGAAATTCTCGAAATAAATTTCGCCCATAATAGTAAATTATCCCTTGTGAACGAACAAATTGTTCTTGTTAAATACAGTACATAATCATTTTATACAGTGAAACTAAAGCCAAGTGTTGTTTTATTTCAAATTTTATCAATATGTTTTTTGTTTCAACTTAAGTCAAATGTAGAAAGAGTATATTGTATAATTAGCACGGAATAATAATCATTAGCCACAGTTGTACACTATACTTTTTCTACGGCTATAACATATAATTGTTTTAGCCACCTGATTTTCTCTTAAGGAATGCTCTAAGTTTTGAATATTTCCTAGTGCCTAGGTACTGTTCTGTTAATATTCAGCATGGTCATTTACATGGAATATTGCGCCCATAAAGTTGAGGAATTCAATTTTTGAGATAGTTCATTGAAATATTCAAGTAATATAGCTTCTGAATTTGACACGGTATCCTTTTTTCTTTGTTAATCTGTGAAGGATTTGTGGGTTTTCACATATTTTTCTTATATATTTCTGGGATTAAATTGACACAAGCCTGATCTGCGGCTTCAGTAATTTCTGGTAGAGTAAATTCTAAGTCATTTTCGCTCAAGTTCTAAAACCTAACTTAACAGAGCTGTCACTATTCGTTACTTGAATTTTGCATCCCATGGGAGATTTGTTAAATTGTATAATGGTAACATAATGACTTCATTGTGTTATCAAGTAAGATATGAAATTAAAGTCATACAATATACCTCATTGTTTAACTAAAAAAAGTTGGAGAAAAGTAGTTTTGAGTTATGGCCTGGAATTCGAAACTTTAGCTCATATGTCATAATTCGAAATCAGCTTCCTTGAGTATTAATCACGGATTTGGGTTCTTCTCTTCTTAGTCAGGCTTGAATAAAAATTCTTATACAATTCATTGATAGAGCTCTTTTTTCAGCAGCGTCTTATAGAAATGTGTGCCAAATGTGCGGAAAATTTTACAAATACTATACAAGTCTTTATAATCATCAGAAATATGAGTGCGGAAAATCAAGATCATTTAAATGTGATTTTTGCAGTAAAGCATTTTGGCATAAGCAGGCACTGAAAAATCATGTCAACATGGGACGATGCAAGAAAATAAATGTGGTTGACATATACGGAATGATGCAAGATTTCAAACCTCCGATTTGAGTGAGTGTATATTTTGTAAAGAAATATTTCAATAAACTTTTTATCTGTTATTGTATTATTTCATGAATTTAATTGTAGTGTTTATTATCCATATAACCAACTTACTATCGAATATTTTTTCATCACTTCAGGTAGATTTAAAGTTTTTTATAAATGCAACTCTACTTAGGCCGACGATTGATGAATTTCATTACGTTTATCAGAAATTAGGGTTGAATTGTTTATATATTTCAAAATGAAAACACCACTTTAATCTTTTGTATTTAAGTTTCACTCCTTTTCTTGAAGTTAGAAAAATGCTCAGAAGAGCAACTAGCTGTAATAAACATTAAAAACTTCGAACCATCAATTCTGACATCGAAATTGGGAACTCCCTCTCGAACTCTGATTTTTATTATATTCCTACATTACTCGTCACTTATGTCCTACGCGCTTAAAAATCTTCATTCTTTTTGATTGAATAGGATTATTATTATTTTCAGCAAGTATTTATCTTATAGTAATTCCTGCGTTTATTATAACTTTTCCAGATAAAGCCAAATATCAGTGTGAAATTTGCAATCGGAAATATATTAGCCAAGGTGCCTTTTCTACACATAAGAACTATGTATGTGGAAAATCGAAATCATTTTCATGTGACCACTGCAGCTGGGCATTCTGGAGAAAGGATCACCTGAAAAAACACATTAAAAATAAACATAG
Organism: Cynegetis impunctata; assembly: GCA_030704885.1. NCBI lineage: Eukaryota > Metazoa > Arthropoda > Insecta > Coleoptera > Coccinellidae > Cynegetis > Cynegetis impunctata. Next base: position 75,223 of record JARQZK010000911.1, on the reverse strand, counting down.
CGATATTTTGTAGAGAAAGTATATACTATTCAATCATTTATTATTGATCAATAAAGTTAAATCATTTCTTATGTATACTATTTCATAATCAGTGAAGTACTACTACCAAATAAGGATACCTATTTTAGTCGATCATTTTAGCATGCTGAACTGAAGGTCTCATGAAAACATTACTAATCATTATTTACACATTCAAAATTGAAGACTTGATAAAATTATCACGTACCTATAACCCTACTATTCAATTTCCCGTGGTAATCGTTACTTTCGGTAATAAAGTTTATTTGAGTTGAGATTTCAGTACACAGTTATATCTGATGAAGCCACCGTATGGTGAAACGCCGCGTCATAGATTCAATAAATTATAGTTATCTTTAGAATCAAATGTTTCATAATAGCCCGTTATTATTCGGGAACCTTGACAGAAAATCAAAAATTCTCTATAGAAAATTGAAATCTAATTATTAATTTCAGACGGGAAAACCTATAGATGTTCGTCTTGTACCAAGAGCTACAAATATTCTTTTTCCTTAACAAACCACAAAAAATTCGGATGTGGAATAGTCGAAGGAAAATTTAAATGTTCAAATTGTGGATATCGTTTCAAGAGGAAATTTGGACTCGATTATCACACCAAACACAAAGTTTGCTTTTAGGTGATATATTTTAATATGCAACTGAGAAATGCATCAACTATACGTATATCTCAATAAATTTTTTCTACGAGCGGGCGGAAAATTGAATGTTCCACACACATTTTAGTGTGGAAAATTAATATTCCCGCACCAAGTGGAAATAATTTTCCGCAGGATGAATCCCTGGAAAATAAAAAGTCTATTGCAAGCAAGATATTCAGACCGCAATCAGCCACTACCAGCAGCTCTATCGCCTCCACTGACATACAGCCAGGCTAACAACACCGGGAATATAATATATATTTTCGGTGTTGTTGGCCAGGCCCAAGTACTCAGCACAACTTTGAACAGGAATTCAAAAATGAACTACACTCGACTGACATTATTATCCCAGAACAGCAAAGAGCAACAGATCCAAAACTACAGCCATTCAACAAGCAACTAGCATCTGCTATAAATTTAAGTAATGCAAATAATTGTACTTTTAAAATAAATTATAATATAAATAATTAGGTATCAGATGTTGACATGTAACTATTATTGTTAATAATATTTTACTTTATGTTTACTTTATCAATAATCTAATAAAATATGTTTCTAAATAAACTATAAGCACTTATAATCAGATAAAAATATCTCAACTTTTGTTTAGTTCTGTTGAGTTTCCTTGCGGAAAATATTTTTCCGCACTCGGCTGCTTTACCGAACTCCGCTACGCGTCGTTCGGTGAACGGCAGACTCGTGCGGAAAAATTCAATTTCCGCACTTGTTAGGTAAATAGCTATTCCATTCTATAGTTTGATCGAGAACTCTGTTCTTTCATTATTGACGGTAATAAGTAATTCAGGGTCAGCCAGATTTGGAAAAATCATAGAAAACGATAATTGACATCACTACTTTAGCGGTCATTAACAATAATATGATTCTTCCTTTTCTAACAACACTACCGTTTTTTTTGATGTTTTCGGTGGATTTATCCTACCCCTCCCCCTCTAAACTTTTTTGTGAAATAAGGGTGCGAATTCTTCTCATAATTATTGGTCAGTCTGTAATCTCCATTTTCTCCAAAAATTTTACCACTATCATATATTAATCTATTCATATGTTATGAAATAGGTATCTTAGTTTCTTGATCTAAAGAAATTGTTTTTTTTTTATTTCAACGAAAGTAATTTATAATTGTTTGTTGTACCTATGTATATCGAGACATTGTATTGGATGAGTCAATATATATTTACCATTAGTAGTGTTCATTTTAAATAATTTATAAATGGGGTATTCATAAGTTCGTCAACAATATCAAATAAAGTTATGGAAATGATTACAAAAGGTTTCTGGTGATCTATTTCATGATCCAAATAAAATCAAACAAATTTGAGAAGTAGTCTGGTAACTTAAAATAATATTTTATTCATTAAGTTTGAGCAGCAGACTTACGCCATCAAGTGCGTAGTTTCCTCTTTTTTTTTACATATGAATTCTTAACGCTATAAGTCAATGTGCAGGGGCTGAAGAGACGCACATAGCTTGAAACAAGATGAAATTTCTACCTAAGAATGCCAGAAGTAGTGGGGCTGTGCATAAACTTGAAATAAAAATTTAGATTTTGCTGCTACTTAATTCACCAAATTAATTTTCAAACCTCTCAATTCCGAAGAGGTTGGGGTTACAAGAACAAAGTTTTTTTCGTTTTTATGTTGATTAATACTGAAAATTGTAATTCACACAAATGAGATGTAGCAAATTAGAATGACATATTGAAACCTTTTTTGGCTATCATGGGATAATGGTATCCAATGTTATTCCAAAATGAATGGATTTTTCAAAATAATTTGAAATTGAATCTGGATTATTAGAAAGCTAAACTTGTTCTTCCTCTTCATTCAAAGTTAATTCAGATACAAGTATATATCTAAATTTCAACGAGTTCAATATATTTTATTTCGGCCTTTGCATACTTGAATTTATGTTGTAAAAAATAAAAAAAATGTTTGATAAATAAGTTAGTTTAGCACAATATATTTGATCTTTCAACAAATGAACAAAATCATAATGATTATTTTGATGAAACGGCATTTTTATTTCGTCATTTAGTTCCAGCACACGAGATAAAACTTTTCCTCTGGACAATCACCTTACTTTCGTATGCAGTAACAAGGATTTGTACTTAGCTTCCATAGCTTCGCATAAATTACTAAATAAAAGACTTTTTTGATTTTACATAATTAAATTTTAAAACATTGTTCCAGAACTATTTTCAATTCTGCTTGCAAATATTTTGTAGCTAGTGTGCAAAATGTGATACAAATCCTTTTAGATGTCCAGTCATAGCTAGAGCACGATCTGTTCAAATGAAAATACATAAATACGACGAAACTTTAATTTCTTCTAAATATTAGCGAATTACATATATATATATATATATATATATATATATATATATATATATATATATATATATATATATATATATATAAATATATATAATAATTACTGCTATAATAAGTACAACATAATCAATGGACCTACATTTTGACAAAATTCCAATAAAACGCTTTCTCAGTGTAGGCAATAACAGGCATACTAGAAACTTACAATACAGAATAAATTTTCAAAAAGCATGTAAATAGTACTACTTCATACGGAATCATTAAATTAGAACGTACAAATAAATCAAGGACAGAATAACCTCTGGAATTTTCTTTCCAAATTGGGACACAGCCTACGAACAATGACTAAGTAACATACAAGGGCAACTATCTATAAAAAGAGAGCAACCTCATCTCCTCTAATCTGAATTACACTATATATAGCACTCAAGCCACATATACCTGTTCTATTGGTGACACTGTTCTCTTGTTGAGAAATATGTCACAATTTTCTTGTATAGGTAAGTTGTTCTATATAATATTTTGGTCTCCTAAAAATATGAAAAGCCAAAATAGTTAGCCTTACTCTCCAGAGCACATCGATTCGGATTCAGTGTTATGTCTTCTATGAATAGATTTCGCTGCTCAAAACAATGATCAGTTCGGCATATGTGAACAAATGAACATACATCAATAAAACATCAACAAATGTGGCCCAGGAGGCATAAAACGAATTCAAAAGCACCTCACTGTTGACTTTCGATACAGTGCAATCGTATATTATTTTCGATGAGAATACATGCTTGACAAATAGTCTGATAACTAAAAATTGTATAGTTTTCCGATATCTGAAATAAATTCAATCTTGGCCCTAGTGAATTATTTAGCTCTACCTAATTTCTTTTCATTTGTTGTCATGAATGGTCATATCAAATTTCGCGTGCGAATTTCTCTTGGTCATGCGAATCAACATTGGCAAAGAAGTCCTTTGATACTAAGCGAAAATAATTGAGTTCAAGTAGTTTCAGTTTGTTTCTTGAATTACCTTGATGTAATGAAACATGGTTTTCTAGATAACTTTGAATGTCTAACGATCTACAACATATCTGGAATTTAGATTCCTAGCGCTATTTGGAGGATGCATGGACGAAAAAAAAATAGTTTTTGAATGATTTTTATAATCCCAGACCCCCTCCAAACGCCTCAGTCGACGCCATTTCAATGTAGAGATTTCTGTTTATGATCGTAGTGTTTGGAGATTTGTGCATCTCCACAGCTAATTGAATTAGATAGTTGAAATTTCTCACGTGGAATGAGTTGATGTGAAGGAAGTGAACGGCAATGTTTCAACTATTTCACTTAACCTTCGCCAGTTTAATGGCTGTAACTTGGAGGGAAAAGGGTGTTGAACAAAAAGTTATATGAAAGACCCCCCTTAATTTTTGCTGAAGAATCACCCATTGAAATCTTTCGCATCAATTCAGAAACACCCTGTATATATATATATATATATATATATATATATATATATATATATATATATATATATACCTATAGCTACCTATAAGTTTTAATTTTTAGAATAAAATAATTTACTCATGAACCTCTTGCAAAACATACAAGATGTCATTTATCTCTTGAGTTTTTCTACATTCTGTTAGAAATATGCTACAGTGAAACGTAGAAATAGAATTTTCATTATGTTTTTGTGTGCAGACTCTACTCAGGAATAATTACACGCTATACAAGCACAATACTAAATCTCTCAAATATGTGTACTAATCTATTCTAATATACATTCTTCATCTGCATTTCTTAAGTGAATTAATCAGATTTCAGATGTAGATAGTAACCATGGTGATATTCTTTAATCATCCTGTGGTTTTCAATAGAATCAAAGCAATATACATCTTGATTCTTGAATTATATTTCAGGTCACAAAAATTTTCCATGCGATTCTTGTCACAAAACTTATAAGCATTCCGCTTCCCTTCGAAACCACAAATTATTCAATTGTGGAAGGACGCAAGGCATGTTTCGGTGTGAAAATTGCGGTGATCGTTTTACCAGAAAGTTCTCCTTGCATTATCACCAGCAAACAAGAAATTGTCTTAGGCGTCAAGATATGGCCAAGTTTTCTTTAAACGATATGAAAAGCTCTCGGATGCAAGAATAATATGCTTAGGTTTGGTTTGACATTTATTATAGTATCGTGCTATGTTACGAGTATATCATGTTATTTCAGATTTCTGATGTGTAATATCTTAATTCTCGGAATGTAGCATTTATAGGGACTTAGGTATTTCCTAAAAGCGTAGAAAACGCGTAACAGGAAGTGAAGAAAAGCGAATAAATGAACAAATTCAATTTACTCTCATATAACTTTGCAATGCGGCCTTTAGATTAGTACAGTATAGAGTAGCACGATATATGCCAAGCGACTTTTCTAACTGGTGAAATAATTATTCATAATCTAATTTGAATACTCAAAATGTGAAATCATTTTAATCAATATCCTACTTTAATAATTTCATGCCAATTATGCTCGTTACCGGAAATAGATGTTACACATCATTTGCGACCACTTGCCTAATAATTTTTTGTTGGAATATCTTAAATATATTTATTTTTATATTATGTTAAGATATTTGTTACCGTAAATAAATAAGAATTTTTAAATTGAATTCAAGAATTTGTTTTTATATGTTCTGCTATAACGAAATAATTAAATCATTCACTTTATGCTTGAATATGAGATTTTTAGTGGATATCCAAATTTGAGAATTCTGAGTATTTGTTGGAAGGATTTTGTATATATCCTCATGATGACATAATCTGTCATCAGGATATGAAAATTGCAAGTCTATATTTGCTACTTAGCAAATCATACAAACAAATCGACGAATAATATAAAGAAATGTTACTACATTATCTTCGAAAACATATAACGAGGTTGTGATAATGCATACTAGGACAGTTCCCAAACTTTACCGAGTCGCGGCGCCCTTTTCTAATTGAATTTATTCGACAACGCCCTATCCTAAAATAAATAGGTACAACTTCGACTAATTGTAAGAGAGCGATTAAAGAAGCTAAAATTTATATACTTTCTATGTTCAATATTTTTATATCCACTTAAATAACATGAAACTAACTAATAATTAATAAGTTGGATCATACTAAAAATCCCCATTCAGCCAAATTTCGCTTTCAAGCTATTCTCACGAGACAATTTTGATGGAGCACTAGTATTCAATAGATCTTGAATCCGTGCAAATCTATCGAAATTTTCATTTCGAATGTATTTCCCAAACCCGATAATAAGTAGTTGTGATGAATCAATCCCCTTCAAATGTAGTTTTCATATCTTGAGGATATTATCCTCTTTTAGTTTCTTCACCATAACTTTTTTCATAACAGCTGGAATTTTTGTCCGTCAACTCTGAAAGATGCATGTTCTCTCTTTGCAGAGAGATATTAAAGGAATTCAGCTTTTGCCTTTATGCTTTCCGGAAGATCTTCCAGAGTATTCCAGATCTATCGCGAAATGCACCTCGACTCTCTCTTTGTAGAGAGATATTAAAGGAATTCAGCGTTTGCCTTTATGCTTTCCGGAAGATCTTCCAGAGTATTCCAGATCTATCTCGAAATGCACCTCGACGTTAAGTTTACACAGGGTCAAGTAAAACTGAACCACCTCAAAAATTCAGATATTATTGGCTTCTCACATTCTTTTTTTTTTGAGTAGGTAAGTCCAAATGTTTCGCGACACACCGTGAGGTGACCAATGCGGCCGGCGCCGCGGCTCAAAGTTTGGGAACCTCTACTTTAGGAGATTAGGATTCGAAACCTAATACAGGCGGAGGCAATAAAAAGTTATATAGTCAATCAGCTATTTGATTTTTTTATTTCACAATAGAAAATTATATAGCTATTTCACATTCGAAACCTGATGCAGGTAGAGGCTATAAAAAGTTATATAGTCAATCAGCTATTTGATTTTTATTTAACAATGGAAAATTACTATAGCTATTTCACATAGTAATATGAAGATCAGCACAAATATAATTCCAGGGATAGACTTGAGGTAGAGGCAGGTCTTGGCTGAATGAGGTAGTCGAGATTCGGTTAATTAAGACAGCGCAGTCAATACCTCAGTTGGCACAGACTGTCCAGTGTTTCCTTCGTGTGAGTGGCACTAACATTCATCCCTTGATGGATGAATGGGAATTCCATGTCGTCGAGTCTCATGAACCTAGCTTCGTTGGAAGATTGATTTGATTAAACATCAATTTTTCAAATGAATTTCCCAACCTATTATTGTCATACACGCTGGGTCTGCTTAACGGAAATAAATATTTTCAATATGTATATAATTATATATATATATATATATATATATATATAAATATATATATATATATATATATATATATATATATATATATATATATGCATATATATATATATATATATATATATATATATAATATATATATTTATAATCTTTTGATAATTATTAGCAACAGGCTTGTTGAATCTCAAAAAACTCGATTTTATTATATATATATATATATATATATATATATATACGTATATATGCATAAATATATATATATATATATATATATATATATATATATATATATATATATATATATATATATATATATATATATATATATATATATATATATATATATTTAAATATAAACAAATATTTTTCATTCACTTGTTTGTCATTTATGTGTATACTTTCCGAAATAATTTGAACTGAATAAATGAATATTTATCATTACATAGCAGTATTAAAACTTAACTCATTATATCTATTTCAGTTATTACGTACTATTTTCCTTCTATATTAGCCGTTTGATATCGAAAGTTGTTCTCAGCTTGAATGGAGAATGTAATTTGATGTTCTTACTCAAAAATAACGTTATCTAATGTTTTTGAATTAAACTAATTTAAAATTTGAATTTTTAGACGTGGACAAATTTATTTATGGCATGAATAACGGGCCTTACCAGTGCGCAAAGTGCTACAAAACTTACAAAGATAAAGGAAGTGTGAAAAGACATCTTGTTTACGAGTGCGGAAAAGGTCCTATGTTCAAATGCCCTCTATGTCCGTACAGATGCAAACGACAGGATGCTTTGAAGGCGCACCTCAAGTCGAAACGTCATAACGTAAGGGCATGACGTGTGTTACAATCTAGATGCTTTTTTGAACGCATGCATATTGTATAATATACGCAGTTTCGAAAACTTTGTGATGATCAAGTCTTGTTTGCATGAAACGTTCTTCTTGTTAATTAGCTCATTTTGTTCTATATCGGTTGGCCCTTTTCGTCATCAGTTTAGTTTCAAGTAAAATTCTAGATACATAATTTGGCTTTTGTATTTGTATTCCCAGTTTGCTGCCGCGAAAATGATTTATTCTTCCAATTTGCCATAGGATATGTTGGAAAACGTTGTTATTCATTATTAAAACATGTCACTCATGAAAATATCGTATCATAAAACATTAAATTTACTATGTTTACTATTACAAAAATATATAAATATAAATGCGTGAGGTGCCCGTTTCAAACACTGGGGTCGACTAGTCTGCCATGAGTTTTTTCTCCGGTTTCCTCATGACGTAAAGTAAGGGTACACAATGGGACCGGGATGTACGCTGGTAGCTGGGATGGAGGCTTACTCGCTTACTGCGATGTAACAATCCTCCCACAGTTGGCAAAGTAACCGTGCACAGTGGAACCTGGCTTGTTACCTCGATGGACGCAGGGAGTCTGGATGGATGGAAATATAATTGTTACTCCGATTGTTCACATAGCTCAAAGCTAGGTAACGCAATGTTAGAACAAGTCGTTCTTCCTCTGTAATGGGATTGGTGTGGAAATTACACCAACTCTTTAGTTTGGAGGATACTATATCCTTGATATAATCAAAGGTGTCCTTGTACATACGTAGATGTTCAAAAAAACTATCAGGATGGTTTCTCAACTTCTTGTAAAAATGATGAAACTCGCCATAATCTACCCTTTGAATGTTCACAGAATGAATATTAAAGTCACGGTCATTATTAAATAACACAAACCACTTATTAGTCCTTTCGAGCAACAACGTTTCATCAAGTCCTTCCATAATATTGAACGACAACAAGCAACTGAATCAAGAAGGCGCAGAGCGTCAACGTGTGTCCCCTCTCATTCTGCCAGGTACTCATCTAGTAAGCGAGTGAGCTACCATCCCTACTACTATCGTACATCCCGGCCTCACTGTGTATGTACCCTAAGTCACTGCTTGCAAACTTACAAGGCGAGTTCTGGGCCAGTATCATCCTATGAACTCTACCTACCCTACCTCTCTTCGATAAATTTCTTTTCTCACACATCCTTAAAGCACTTGCACATACAAGTGTATCTTCTGGCTGAAGGAGTTCCTTCCCATAACTCAAGCTGCCCGCCTCACTGACATATACTTCACGGAGGAATGAAACAAGTGGTCTTTCCATTTTCTGCATAATTCAGATCTTCTTTGTACTTCCTGGTGAACGAACTGTTTCAATATTCCGTAGCATCACCTTTGACATTCTGATAATTGTTCAAAATTTGCAGATGGTTTTAATATTTCAAAAGGAAAAGTGGTTTTAGTACAGTAAATAGAGACACAAAAATGGCATTTACTAAAAAAAATACTTAATGGCTGAAATTTTGAGGGGGTGTTCGGGGGCATGTCCTGAGTCTAAAACTGAGTTTTCGTATTCGAGGGGGTGGGGGAAGATACAACCCCTGGTCTATATGGGGGTGAGTTCGTTTTAATTCTATATCTCCGTTGCTGTTGCCCGTACAGTCAAGTCCAACAGATCATATTTGTACAATGATAATAAAATCGAGGTCATAGGTCAATTAGGTCAATTACAATTGCCGGTCAAAGGTCAAAAGTGAAGGGTAGTATTTCATTTTTCGCGAATACCGTGAAACCGGTAAGTTTTTTCGCATACTGCTTAGATACCATTTCAAAGTACTTGAAGTTACCTACGCGCGCGCCAATGTTGACCGCGCGAGCCGCGTGTCGTACTTCTCATTGCTCGTACATTGCACTCTCTACGTGCAGTTAATAATTATCGTTGAATTTTTTCCTAATTAGAATTAATAATATGGGTGAAGGTGGACTTGTTTTTACGTGCGTTTTTTAAAACTTGCCATAGATTATTAAAATACTTCAGGGAAGTTTAGTCAATACTGGGGTTGGAAGAAAACGAAGAGCATTTATATGCCCTTCGCCTGCGAAAAAGATCCGGCGCCGCCAAGTTTGCTGAAATTAATTTCCTGCACCTGCAAAACTAGTTGTGGAAAGGCCTGTGGTTGTCGGAAAGCTGGGCTGAAATGTTCTCCGATTTGTGGGACTTGTAGCGGTACCGCGTGCAACAACATCGCCCAATATTATACCCTGCAAGAAGATGACGATTTTCTCAACGACGACAGGAACTCGCCATCCATTCCTGAAGAAGGCGTTCGTGGTGACACATTCGAAAAGGATGATGAATACGAAGATGGCGAAAAAAGTCCATCCAAAAGAGCCAAATTCCCATGAAAGTCGCCAGCAGGAAAACTTCGAGGTAAATTAATGATCGAGACACTTCAAATCATCAAACAGTACACGGCAATACACACACATACATGACAGAGCACTGAACATTCAAAAGTTGGGGTTTTTATAGAGTTTTAGTGAGTAGGAGTCTCACACTATTCGGCAAGGGCAGACCTTGTCGTTTTGTCCATGATGGATTTCCCGTTTTCCCTTGAAAAAAAAACACGTCCACATTCAACCATATTATTGATACTAATTAGGAAAAAATTCCACGATCATTATTAACTGCACGTAGAGAGTGCAATGTACGAGCAATGAGAGTACGACACGCGGCTCGCGCGGTCAACATTGGCGCGCGCGGTCAACTTGATCGTTGGAGTGATGGAGAACTCTTCATCGTAGAAGGGTGTTCGAGAGCTCATTTTGTAGGTAACTTCAAGTAGTTTGAAATGGTATCCAAGCAGTATGCGAAAAAACTTACCGGTTTCACGGTATTCGCGAAAAATGAAAAACTACTCTTCACTTTTGACATTTGACCGGCAATTGTAATTGACCTAATTGACCTATGACCTCGAATTTATTATCATTGCATAGATAATTCAATCTCCTACAAATATGATATCTCACCCCCATATAGACCAGGGGTTGTATCTTCCCCCACCCCCTCGAATACGAAAACTCAGTTTTAGACTCAGGACATGCCCCCGAACACCCCCTCAAAATTTCAGCCATTAAGTATTTTTTTTTAAGTAAAATATACCTTTTTACTGTACTATTTGTCTTCAATTATAACTATAAGTGAGAAGTTAAAAATTCAAAGGTCATTTCGTGTCGTCTGTAGGAATTCTGAAGTACTTACCTAGTCTCGCTGAATGTTTTTGGTTTTGAACTATCCAAAAACTTCGATATTTGTGGTGAACCAGGCATGCGTTCTGAATAGTGGATGTGCCCGAGGGGATCAATGCATGTATTCCATTATTCATTTTAAATAATGAGAAAGTTGATACTCGCTGAAAATACCGTGAACAAACAAATATTGAGTATTGATGTGAATTAAAGTGGAGACATAAACACTCATATAATTTAGTTTCTGACTCTTCCAGAAGTTATGTGACTGATATAAGATGATTAAAGTAGAATCCTTTGCGATCATCGAGGTATAATGATTATAATCCTCAATAATCAATTGATTCATATCAGGGTGTCAGACCAACCTCAATATTATGGTAGAAATTGGACGGTATAACTTGAAAATGGATAAAATGGCAAAGTGTTAATTTTGAGATGACGGAAGTGAGTTTGTCACCGAAGCTAAATTATGAAAATTTCCATTTCACTTATGTAGGTCTATTAGGCCATATTATGTGTGAACAGAAACTGAACTTTATGTACCTACATCTTCGAAAAATTGTGTATTGATTTAGATGTGATATTATTTGTGAGTGAGAAGTTGATACAATTTCCATTCCAACTGAAAGTTGTATAGTTAAAATTTTTATAAATTGAGATTTCTTTAAACACTATCCCCTTTTTAGATGCCCTTAACTTATTCTCTACGTGAATAACTTTATACTGTAATTTATATTTTTATTTGCTTTATAATTTTTTGTTGCTGGTTGTTTATTAGACTTTTTAAAAGTTAAAAATTACTGGAATTTGTCATTCAACGTGTATTGATGTATTTACAATTCATATGATAAATATAATATATAAGTCGAACATAAGATTTTATTTCAAAATATTGGAAAATATATTGTTTAGACATTAAACTTGTCATCAATCACACATTGATCGTCAATTAAATGTTTCCTAGTGATTCATTGAATTATGTAGTAATGCTCCGAATCTGTTTTTGAATTCACGAAACATGATCTTTACCTTCTTCAGGTGCTAACTGATTAGTGACAAATTTGTATTATATATATATATATATATATATATATATATATATATATATATATATATATATATATATATATATATCATATTTATTTTCATTGGTTTTTTGCGACAAAATTCAGCTGAAGGTATTTTAAGCAAAAATGTAGAATAAAGTTAACTAAAAATACTAAATCTAATTCTCTGAGTTGTGTACTAATTATTGATTAAACTTACAAAAAATCAAACTCTCTAATACTTCAAGGCCCATATCCCAAAATAAAATTGGCAGTTCCCTAGAAAAGGTCGATATCCTGGATCTTTTAAATCGGCTTTGCCAGTTTCTTATATAGTATTATACGTCCATATTGAGGACTCTTTTCTCTCAATGCAGAGCAATGAATCGGATAAAAATAAAGAAAAATTTGTCTGGTGTTATTTCTGCTCTTGGATTCTACGAAGTAGTAATAATATCAGTGGAGAAATGAAAGTCGTCTGGAGATATATGCTATTTTATATGATAAGAATATCATTTCCTTGAAAAAAGCGAATGTGGACATGTGTCCCTGCAGGAATAGGTCCTAAAAATAATGGATAATGCCCTGTTTTTGTATGGCAAAGATATTTGCTGCAGACATCAAAATTAGTGCAGAAAACAGACGGAAAATAACCATATAAGTTGACATCTAGAGTATTTGATTCAAGTTTCTTCTATTCTTCTGAGTTTGTCGATATGAGGATACAATTTTAGGCAGTAGTCAATTAAAGCTCCTAGAAACTTTGCCTTTTGGCCAACATTGAATTTCTGATCTTTAAGCTGCATTGTGTATACACGTACACGCACACACATATGTATACGTATATGAATATATATATATATATATATATATATATATATATATATATATATATATATATATATATATATAATATAATATATAATATAATAACTCCTTTAGTATAATAAGTCATGTCATTCAATTTTTACAAAACTAAAGAACTACCTTGTATCGACAGGCATTAATAAAAATCTCCCCATTTTGAATTATTTGACTACACAGTTTGTTACCTGCTAAGTATTTGCGAAATGAAGACCTGCTCATAGCCACTAGAAGGATTGATTTCTACGGATTACATCTGTTATCTAGGTTCTTCGTCCAATCCACAATATTCTCTTATATCTCCTCTTGTTGTTATGCCGAGTACACAACTCTCCATAGACCTTTATGCAACCTTTTGAATTCTTGGTTAAGTGTTTAGGTTTCAAAGCCGTATGTCATGACTGATAGTATTAACTGATCCAAGGCACCTTTCATTAGGCGAAGTTGCATTCTCTACGTGAAGATGAGTTTCGTCTAAATGCTTTCCAAGCCAATTTGATTCTTCGGTTAATTTTCGTAGTTAACAGGAATTTATATATCCATTAATTGTCCTAGGTATATGTATTTGTTCACAATTTGAAGTAGCATTGATCGTTTAAACTTAGTTCTCTACTATTTAATTGTACTTGACTTTTATTTTATTCCAGTTCACCTTCAAGCCTACTTGATTGCTGGCTATGTTGAACTCCTTGACTTGATTTTGTAGCTCTTCTGGGCTCATTGAAATAAATATAATATTGTCAGCAAATCTTAGATGGCTCAGATATTCTCCATCTACCTTGAGTCCTCTGTTATTCCAATCAAACTTGTGGAAGAAGAGCTCCAAGGTTGCCGTGAACAAATTCGGGGATAAGGGATCTCCCTGTCGGAGTTCTTTGCTTGTGGAAATTAGTATATGGCCAGAATTTCTATATTATTACTACGACGGCATCTCGACGGATAAGATCTTCAGGAAATTTGCCATTAGGGAGTTATCATCTGAAGAAGATGAAGTTCATCAAAACGTGCGTCGTCATATATGCGTTATTTTTGAATATTGACTACTTACCAGTTTTGAATTATCGAAAAGTATTTTGTAGGGTGTATCAAGTTTCTATAATATTTTCAACTCAATAATTAGTCGTTGAATTATATTGATCTGTTACAATCTTTTATTTTTATTGCATAGGTAGTTCATTTTGTCTTGAGAGAAATTTGTTGAATTCATATAAGAGTAGAATGATTTTGTAGTATTTGATGTTTTTAAATTCCTGCACAATATCAATTAGCATATTCAACCTGCATCGAAAAATTTAAATATATATTCATTTGACATTGAATATATGAAGATTATTTTCGAAATACTGTGGAGTTTCGAATATTTGAAGGTTTCTGTAATTGATTTTATATAAGGATATTTTTGGATTGCTCATCACTCAGAATATTTCGAAAAACTTCGATAATTATGGAATGCTAGTGTTGGTTTTTCGTTATTAATGCCTATTGACACAAAATATATATTGTTTATTGAGGTGTTTTCAATTGATGTTTTTTACAGAAAAGCTTTACTTCGTAGAAATCTTGGAGGATGTAAATAAAGACGTAATCGGAAGCTAGTCCTCAAGCTCAGTGTCTAAAATGTACTTATAGTCGATGAATAATTTATGTAAGAAATTGTATACTTGTGAAAGTTGTGATTTTCAGTCTAAATTACTGAACGGGGTTTGTTTTTGACCCTGATAAGATGTATAAAATATATAGAGTACTCTACATAGCCACATATATTTGAGATTTAATAAGAAAATCAGGTCCGAATAATTTTTTTCAAGACAATATTGAATATTTTTATGTTATGCCAAATTTTTATAATAATGAATTCACTGATTAGCAACGAAGATTAGTAACATTAATTATGTAGTTCTATTTCACTACTCCATTTGAATGAGTCCAAATGTCCACGATCTCTCAAATATGAATTTAATTGTAATGAATTTGATGAAATATTTTGTATTGTAATTTCACGACTGAGAAAAATAGGTAAACCAATTTATGAAATATATGAGTTACTAATGATTCAAATTTTTTCAATTTCATTCCTTCAAATTAGTTATAGTTTTTTAGGGAAACTGCTATGGATTATTATCGAAGTAGATAACTTTTCTTCCTTGATTTATATATACAATTCTCATAGTTTTTCCTAATTTTCCTCATTAATTTATTGTGTTTTAGGATATCTGAAGTATATAATAAATCTCGGAAAAGCTGTGCAGTGTGCAAAATGCCTAAAATGTTTTAACAAGAAATACAATTTGAAGAGACACCTACTTTATGAATGTGGAAAAGAACCCACTTTTTGTTGTGATGTATGCACTTACAGGTGTAAGCGTAAAGATAATCTTAAATTACATATGAATACAAAACATAGAGTTATGATGTGAATTACATACCTACTGTTATATAAATTCTTCATTTTTCATATTGAAAACTTATTGGAAGCTTACTAAGTTATGTGTCAAAAAAATGTATATAAATTAATTCCTTATATGTTTATTTAAAATTCCTTCCATACCTCAGGGGATTGTTTCAAAAATACCGCTCCAATTTTTGATGGAATGACTACGCTAATATATTTATCGATCATTATTTTATATCTACTTAATCTTGATAGTGTGATAATACTATTATAAATTCTACGTTTTAAGTCGTACCAATTAATAATTGAAATATTTTATTTGTGTATTTAATGTTGATGATGCTCAATGAAATACATGTGAACAATTAATTGATAGACTTTTCAACATTTTGTGTATGCTTTATCTGTAAGTGCCTCATACTTTTTTCCTTCAAATCGGCTATTTCGTGCCTTTGAAAATTTTGAATATTCTGTTCTATTGTTCAATATAAACAATTTTGTGTGTGAAAACAGACTTGCTCCAATGGTATTATCTCCATCATTATCTCGATTGGTTGAAGTAAAGGAAATTACGTAAATCAAATATTTCTATCGATTTTTATATATTTCATCCATTCAATATTTTAAAGATACGTGTGAGAAGGGAACCTGTATGTTTTGGCTTGGTGGAAGATAACATAATAAACCTAAGGAATATAAATCATTGCCTTTGTAAAACTATTCTAACATTTTATAATTTTTAGGCAGTCATCATAAACGTAAATCTAGAACATATTTTTTTCCGGAAGTAAAGGAATTATTTGAAAAGCTGTTTCAAGCGGACCCAAGGCCATCGACTAATGATTTAATTACTTTGTCGAAAAAAGTGAATTTGCACTTGGATACAGTAAGGATATGGTTTTATAACAGAAGACAGAAAGACAAAAGGGACAAGTTCTCTAAAAAAAATGAGAAGTAAGAATATGGTTTTATAACAGAAGACAAGAGGCTCTAGTTCTTCCGAAAAAATTAGAAATTTCGCCTGTCTTGAGATTACATATCAAAAATTATACGATAGAGACAAATTAATGGAAAGTATCATTTCTTCAAATATAAATATTTTATAATGACCGTCATTCACCTTCTTCCTTTAAATTTAGTGACTCGATTATCTGTGAAAATTTGCTGTTATTGTGGAGAGCTCTTGTTTCAAGTTTTAGGATTTATGTTTTTGATATTACAGCTGAATATCAAGTTCTACACTTCGAATGGAAAGAACTCAACTTCACAATGAATTTTCTGCTTTGAATACTTTGACGATAATATAGAGTGTTCCTATTTTTACTCTTAATAATTGGTAGACTGTTTGGTTGAAGATTCTTGGTAATGTTCAGCTGTGGATTTTCCAATTATTAGATTTGCTGATTGTGTTAGAGATTTGGGGTCTTCATGACTTATGTGGCATTATTAACATATGATTAGTTATATTTCCAGGAATTATGCAAAAGTATGAACATCTCTCCATTTCCTCCTTACTTTTGACTATATTTAAGAATTGGTAGTTCTTCCAAAGAACATAAATAAGAGTGTGGAAGTTAACAGAAACAATTCGTTCGATTTCCAAATCTTTTGATTATGAGAGTGCACATCTGAAACTGAAATTTCGCAGACATTGATTCCCATGATGAGCTTTATGAATAATTATATAAGCATATATATAACTTGATTGATATAAAGAAGCAATCAAAGGTGAGAATGGCTCTACTTTTATGTTAACATTTCAGCGAATATTAGTAGAGTTATGTAGATCGTTAATGTTTCAATGAAACACCCGCAAAAGAAGTTCCTAAAAATTAGCTTCTATGGGAAAAATATCAACAATATGTTATTATTCTCGAAATGATGTAAATTTACAAGAAATTATAAAACCAAGATTTTTTAATCACCGTTCCGGCAAATTTATAAATGAAAATGTTGATTTCCAAGTCACCTATGTTGGTAATGGAACTGTTCTTTATATATATATATATATATATATATATATATATATATATATATATATATATATATATATATTATATATATATATATATATATATATATATAGAAGAAGGGTAGTCTTTGCTGACTAGTTAGGATACAATTAGGATAATAATATTGGGTATAGCAGCAAGCAAAACGTGTACTCTTATAACACTATATTTCCGATATTTCGACAATGATTATTGTCATCTTCAGGGAAGCTACAAAATAAGCACAAAAGAAAATCAAGAAATGCTCCATAACGGCCAACAGTAACAATACTCACTGTGTCTTTGAGAATGATTGCAAAAGATGTAAAAATCGAGATACAGCATTATTGATTTCTATATAGCATTATTGATCGAGGACACAAAATGTGTTCCTTTTCTGAGTCATTGATACTTCTGGCTAATTTAATTATTAGCAGTGACCAATCTGTGAACCATAATTATCATATTTTCACATTGGAGTTTTCTTGTTTTGATATTCTCTATGTCTACTTTCTTGATCAAGATGGCTGGTCGCGTCTCTTTTTCAGTCAATATGTAATGACGAAGTAGATAGTTATATTCTATTGGTTTTTAACTTAATTTAACTTCAACAATGTTTATTTCGTCTAAATTTAATTGTGGTTGTGTTTTATTTTATTGTGACCATTTTACCGTATAATGTTAATGTTAGTTGAAGACCAACACATTTTGTGTCCTCGATCAATAATGCTATATAGAAATCAATAATGCTGTATCTCGATTTTTACATCTTTTGCAATCATTCTCAAAGACACAGTGAGTATTGTTACTGTTGGCCGTTATGGAGCATTTCTTGATTTTCTTTTGTGCTTATTTTGTAGCTTCCCTGAAGATGACAATAATCATTGACGAAATATCGGAAATAAAGTGTTATAAGAGTACACGTTTTGCTTGCTGCTATACCCAATATTATTATCCTAATTGTATATATATATATATATATATATATATATATATATATATATATATATATATATATATATATATATATATATATATATATATATATATGTTTCATTTAAACCTGTGAGATTTACTTTGCTCCCCAAATTGATGTTTTTCTTAACTCTCTAGCTTATCTTATTGCTAAAAGAACGTCATGCTCAGGCTGAATGTATATTGAATTGAATTGTCATTTACTTACATCTCGTACGAGATGAAGTCATTGTTATGACGAAACGCGTTTATTCATTAGATTTTATTTAAATCTGTGAAAAGTTAGTTTTTTGTTTCTTTATGAAGTTATGAATATATATATATATATATATATATTTATATATATATATATATATATATATATATAAATATATATATATATATATATATATATGTATATATATATATATATATATAAATATATTTATATATGTAAATATGTATATATGTATATATGTATATATGTATATAGGTATATATGTATATATGTAAATATATATATATATATATATATATATATATATATATATATATATATGTGTATATGTATATATGTATTTATGTATATATGTATATATTTGTATATATGTATATATGTATATATGTATATATATATATATATATATATATATATATATATATATATATATATATATATATATATATATTTATATATATATATATTTATATATATATATATATATATATATATATATATATATATATATACTAGCGGGACCCGTCGCGGCTTCGCCCGCGTATCCATATATGTATACGTATGAATTTATTAAGATATAGTTCATATTCGTAATTCGTAATAATACCAAAAATTTATTCCACCCCCGTTCAACCCCTGAATGATCGATTTTTAAAAAATGGAGAAAGTGGTTTTTTAAGATAATTATAAGGAACATTTAAGTGGCCGAATGAAATCGCTAAGTCGATTATTTCGCCAGAAATAGCCAATAAAAAAAACAGACTCACTCCTTTTTCACCCCTAAATGATGGGATTTCAAAAAACTGAGAAACTACTTTCTAAAGTTAATTTTACTTAATATTTTCGTGAAAGAGCGGGATCACTAAGTCCATTATTTTGCGAGATTCAGCCAAAAATAGCCAATATACGAAAAACACATTTCACCCTCTTTCAACCCCTAAATGATACAACATAAAAAAAAGCAGAAAACGGTTTTTTAATAAAATTATAAGGAACATTGTAGTGGAAGAACGGAATCGCTAAGTCGATTATTTTGCCGGAAATAGCCAATATAAAAAAACAGACTTACCCCTTTTGCACCTCTAAATGATGGAATTTCAAAAAACTGAGAAACTACTTTCTAGAGTTCATTTTACTTAACATTTTAGTGGAAGAACGGGATCGCTAAGTCCATTATTTTGCGAGAAACATCAAAAAACACGTTTTACCCTTTTTCAACCCCTTAACGGCGGAATTTTAAAAAACCCCGTCTTAGTGGGAATCTACATGATCAGACTTAACTTCCCACCAAATTTCAGAAATTTAAAAAATATGGTTTTTGCTGTAGACTGGATTCAATTTTTCGGCTTGTATTATATATATAGATATAAATATATATATATATATATATATAATAATATATTAATATATATATATATATATTTATTTATATATATATATATATATATGCTTATGTATATGGCTGTATTTGTATAAATTGCAAACTGTTTCACTGATTTTGCTGATTGACAATTAGACTCTTACTGTTATTGAATTAGAGCTAGTTGAGTTCATATTATTCAATAATATATGGAAATTTACAATAAAAAAATTATATGCGTATGTACATACGAAAAATATCTTTAAAAAACGTGGCTAATTTCCTTCATAAAAATTACTTCGTGGTTTAAGGTGTACACTAACATCCTCTCTTAATTTTAGCATAATCATCACCAGTCTTTTTCTTGCTTGCAAATATTTGTCTTCAGGGACTACTAGCCAAATTGAAGCATTGCGGCATATTTTTATGACGATAATAATAATTATAATATATATATATATATATATATATATATATATATATATATATATATATATATATATATATATAAAAATATGAGAGCAGTAT
Organism: Cynegetis impunctata; assembly: GCA_030704885.1. Classification (NCBI taxonomy): domain Eukaryota; kingdom Metazoa; phylum Arthropoda; class Insecta; order Coleoptera; family Coccinellidae; genus Cynegetis; species Cynegetis impunctata. Next base: position 54,399 of record JARQZK010000911.1, on the reverse strand, counting down.
CAGTGTTTCTTGTTTATTAATTACATCAAAGATATTTTGTAGTTTCTGGAGACAAAATTCTGATTCAATGGTGATGCTTTATCTAACAGGGTTGGTTGTACAGATAAATTTGAAACGAATTTTTGCATACGACGAGAATGTTGCAGGTCGAAGAAAGTGGACTTGCTGGCAATGTGGTCGTCGGTACGCCAACACTTACACGCTCTCGAGACACATGAAAATTGAATGCGGGAAAACCAAAAAGTGCCTTTGCCTTTACTGTCCAGCAAGATTTTATTACAAGCAGGATATGAAGCGACATTGCCGACAAATCCATAAAGTTGAAATCAATACACGTTGAAATGTATATAGTTGGGTTACTTTGTTGGTAAACAATAAATTTAGTTATTATATTTATTTAATTATTTCAGTGTTTTTCTGCCACGTCAAAATTACACCTGCTCTATTTGATGTCGATGAAATAATTTATTATTTTAAATATTTTATTGCTTACAGAATACAATTTTTCAATTTATATGGTTCAAAATTTATATATATATATATATATATATACATATATATATATATATATATATATATATATATATATATATATATATATATATATATATATATATATATATATATATATATATATATATATATATATGTGATAATTTTTGAGTTTTTCTTGGGAATGTGGCTTAGATAAAATGGATGTCTTTGTATATGATCATTTATTTCTTCATTCCTTATTCCAACGTTTCGGCTTCACAAAGCCTTTTTCAAGGACTACAATGGAGAGAAAGAAAAAATTATTGTCACCAAAGTCACAGTTAAAAGCTACATTTAGTCGATAAATTAAAAAACACTGAAAGAAACATAACTATTTTTATAAATATCACAGAAAAGTATTTACCTAGCTTAAAATTATCCTCGGAAACACTTAAGCTAGGTAAATACTTTTCTGTGATATTTATAAAAATAGTTATGTTTCTTTCAGTGTTTTTTAATTTATCGACTAAATGTAGCTTTTAACTGTGACTTTGGTGACAATAATTTTTTCTTTCTCTCCATTGTAGTCCTTGAAAAAGGCTTTGTGAAGCCGAAACGTTGGAATAAGGAATGAAGAAATAAATGATCATATAGAAAGACATCCATTTTATCTAAGCCACATTCCCAAGAAAAACTCAAAAATTATCACACATATATTTCTGGCTTAAGGATAAATATTTTAATATATATATATATATATATATATATATATATATATATATATATATATATATATATATATATATATATATATATATATATATATATATATATATATATATATATATATATATATGCATAAGCTGGGACCATTCAAATCAGGATATAAAATCGGATCGGATGAAGTCAGCTAGCATCTACCCTATAAATATAAACTTCGATTTATATGGAGATCATCTAATTGTTAATAAGTAATATTCATATATCCTTGTTAAAGTACTATTTGGCAATTATTCAAATGAAAAACTAATTCTATATCATCGAGCTATGTTATTAGGTAGATGATAAAGAATAATTCATACTGAAATTTTACTGTATGTTCAAAATAAAATATCAAATTTTTCACGAAAACCTTTGTCATCTTAATCTCAAAAACATGAATTATGAACAATCGATTCAGTAGTACAGTATTGCATTTGATGTTCTAAATATCAATTTTATCTTTTCCTAATATTATTTTGTTCACAGGTGATTTCAAACATTTTCTCTTGGACGAAGCAAAGCATAATATCGATCGTAATTGCGTCAATTCTGGAAAAGGTATATAAAAATTGAATGAATATTTGATATGTAGATACTGTTCTGTGATCTGAATGTGTATCGCAAGGAAGCATGGTTTGCTCAAGATTTTTACTAGTAGTAAAG
>JARQZK010000911.1:45000-47500 GCA_030704885.1 Cynegetis impunctata | reverse complement strand
AAAACCTACAACAAGGAACCAAGATCTAATACACCAGAGTCTACAGATAAAAAACTATACGTACCTATTCCATACATCACATACCTGACCCCGAAAATAACTAACATTTTGAAACCGTTCAGTATACAGATAGCGCATCAACCTCAGAATCAGATAAAACAACTCTACACCAACTTAAAGAGCAAAATTCCAACAGAAAAGAAATCCCACGTAGTATACAGCGTTCCCTGCAAAGATTGCAATAAAGTATATATCGGACAAACCTCACAACGTCTACAAGATAGACTAAAAGCCGATATGCCAAAACAGCGAACACTGCACTGAACAAACACAAACAATCAGAAAGACATGATTTCGATTACGATGAAACACACATACTAACTATAGAAAAAAACTTAAAATCACGCGAAATCCTTGAAATGATTTTTATACAGAAGAACCAAGACAACACAGTTAACAACAAAATAGATATAAAGGGCCTAAGTTCGATATATGCCCCATTATTGTAATACATGAGCTCTATACGCATGAACGATTATACATCGGTTAAACAGAGATTCAAGAGTCAAGTAGTATTGTGACAACTACCGACGAACATTCTGGTGAGATACAATTTATGTTATTTTATTTTAGTGTATGTGTATATATGTTTTATATTTAGGCATTTGAATTGTATTTTATCCCGATTTTAGCTGATGAAGATGGAAACTCCATTGAAACGTCCAATGAATTTTAATTTTAAAATGTAATGTTCGAAATAAACCTGTTATACCAATAATTGATATCTCTTGGAATGTATATATATATATATATATACCTATATATATAATATATATTATATATTTTGACATTCAATATACCAGGTTATCCTCACACAATTTCTTCAAAAGAACCTTAAAATTATGAATGTTTGAAATTAAATTGGAAATTGGAAACAACTGAAATTCGGGTTACCTTTCAACATTGAATGAACGTGGTTTAATTTAATTCCAGTGTGACTGCATACCTTCTATCATAGAAGCCATATTTATGGCTCCCATGTAAATATAACTCAAGTATAAATACATGAATTGACTAGATGTACAGAAACATTAATTGTATTTTCCATTTACATATATGTAAGGAATTACTTATTGCTTGAATATTCAGTGAGAATGTATTATATTATATCAGAATAAATGTCTCAATCATCCATTGTACATAATTTATAAGACTGTCTAGGTATATAATTATTTGATTAAAAAAATCTATAGTATTTCTATGTTTTAATGATTATGATTTACATACCTAGCGATTTTTTTGAACTAATTCCCGAATATTTTCCTGTAAATTTTTTCAATTTGATAACTGAAATCAGTTTTTTCTTTTCATCCGAAAAAGAAGTGTAATGAAGAGATACATAAAATTTCGTGTAGCATGAATTTCAGATAGGAATATATTATCATATATATATATATATATATATATATATATATATATATATATATATATATATATATATATATATATATATATATATATATATATATATATATATATACATATATATATATATTAGTTCTGTGATATAAATATGTTCTGTTCTACTTTTCATATGAATATAAATTTAAAAAAATGAGCATGAAGTTTGAATCTTTCTAAAGTTTTGATTAAATCACGAATTTCTTGACGAAACGATGTCGCACCCACCCTACAGCCCAGATTTGGCACCGTGCGACTTTTTCCTGTTTCCCAACATGAAGAGCCACCTCGAGGGGATTCACCACGGCGGCGTAGAGGAGAAGAGGCTGTGACGTGGGTTGTCAACACCCTTACTTCGGGTGACGTCGGGGGGTGGGAGAAGCGGTGGAAACGGTGTGTAGAGTTGAAAGAGGACTATTGTGAGAGCAGAATATAAAATTCTTCATCAACATAATTTGTTTGTGTTTTATTGAAAAATTCCCGGAATTTAATTACCAAACCTCGTATATATATATATATATATATATATATATGTATATATATATATATATATATATATATATATATATATATATATATATATATTTTTTATATATATATATATATATATATATATATTAGATATATAATCTCTTGATAATTATTAGTAATAACAGGCTTGTTGAATCTTAAAAAACTCGATTTTATTAAAAAGTTGACGTTTCGCCACGACATTCGTGGCTTTATCAAAACTTTTATTAGAAATAGTTCACAGGCAACAACAATTCGAATAAATATATATATATATATATATATATATATATATATATATATATATATATATATACATATACATATACATATACATATTAATTCAAGAAATTATTGTTACAATATACAGTAAACAATGAGGTTGAATTCGTCAACAAAAGAGATAAAATTAAAAAAACCTTATTACAGAAAATGATAAATTCTTCTTTTGAATAGGGTTCATATTAATGATTAATGATCAGTTCATATAGAGTTTTCTTAAAAATATTGAGCACTGATATACATTTCA
>JARQZK010000911.1:30000-40000 GCA_030704885.1 Cynegetis impunctata | reverse complement strand
CACGTTTTATTTGCTCATGTGGTAAGAAATTCAAACAGAAGAGTAATTTCAACACTCATCAGCGAGGAGCTAGGCATTTTTGAAATTTTTGTCGCCAGTTATGATGTTTATTTATGAGTAAACGAAAATGGGGTAAGACAACTCACTATCAATATATTTAGAATAATAATATTTTATGGTTATTGATATGTAAGGGCAATAAATGTAAATAGACATTATTTTATAATTTTATGAACCTACCGGTCTGAAATTACTTTTTGCCTATGGAATATAAGTTAATTTACAATGACACAAAGTTTTTCACTTTAATACTTTTTAGCTGTAACACTTTTTTTTTAACACACAGAATTTTGTTCAATACTAATTCAAACTTACAGTCGAATGCAAAGTGTCCGTTTTGTTCTCTTTGTAAAATAGTTTTTTCACAATCCTTTTGAGAATTTTTTTAAAGGCAGTCAAAACGAGCACTTAGTGTTAGTTCATTTCACTGGCTTATTAAATGGGAGCTGCGTGGTATGCATTACGATCGCATGTGTACAATATTTGTGTTGACATGATGAAGGGTATGAACATTTCGTTATTTTTCAAATAAAACGGCATTTCCCACGACCAATACGGCAAATAATTTTACGATTTATCTAACAATTTTATACTAAATGGAAAGGCAGGCAACAATTCAAAATCCAGGTTGACAAAAATATGGAAAATTAATTGAGATTATAAAAAATTGTATTTAATGAAATAGATTTTGGTAGGTGTGAATGAAGTAATCTAATTATTGAATTGATTGAATTTTTTTCTAAATTTATTTCCAGAATTTAGAGGAAATATCTTTTTCTGTCATTTTATTCAACATATGAGTGCAAAACAAAAAGTTATCTGATGATGAAATATCGTCATTCAGTATTAGAATAAAGCTGACCTGAAACGATTAAAATTTCCTCCTATACAGAATCGATAAATTCAACAAATGTTGTTTAGTTAACAATATACTGAAACCGAATGAATTGAATTTCTTTTTGATTTTTAGTAAAGCAAGATGATAAAAAGAAACAAAAATCACTTGTATATTTCAAAATACATATATTTAAGCAAACTGTGTAGTGTATAGTTACTTGATGAAGTATTCATTTACTATAGTGACGCTAACTCAACAAAAAAGAAAAAGCAATTATCTGATGAACATTTCTTACCTCATATGTTTGAGTAATTTCATTGCATATTCTTTTTCAGAAGAAACTTATATAGTGGAGCCTGATAACTTGCCGTCTTGTTGAAAATGCGGCTCAAAATATGCAAATAAGAATAATTTGAGAGGACACTTTATGTACGAGTGCGGAGTTGAACCCAGATTGTATTGTTGTTTGTGTGGTGAACGTAACAAACCTGACTGTCAGCTGAAAGCACACATGACTACGAAGCATAGCATTTATGAACTGACTAGTTATTTTTCATGCTAAATGAATGATTATTCATTGTGATTTTCAATCAAATTCGTATTTTGTTGGAATTTCTGTTATCACGAACTTTTTCATATTTGTGTTGTTTTATTTCGATCATATTCAAAAGAAAGGTTTCGAATACTCATTGGCCTATTTATATATATATATATATATATATATATATATATATATATATATATATATATATATATATATATAATCTTCTGATAATTATTAGCAATAACAGGCTCGTTGAATCTTAAAAAACTCGATTTTATTAAAAAGTTGACGTTTCGCCACGACAAAAATTTTGATAAAGCCACGACGTCAACTTTTTAATAAAATCGAGTTTTTTAAGATTCAACAAGCCTGTTATTGCTAATAATTATCAGAAGATTAGAAATAGTTTACAGGCAACAACAATTCGAATAAATAATTATATATATATAATATATATATATATATATATATATATATATATATATATATATATATATATATATGTATATATATATATATATATATATATATATATATATATATATATATATATATATATATGTATATATATATATATATATATCGATATATATTTAACTGCGCTTTTCATTTCCCCGAGGAAGGTATAATAGTTGCTTTTAAGCACTTTATTTGAATTATACCAATCGATATAATCCGTGAAAGAATCAATGATTAACTTAACATTACGGCTTAAGTTTCAATTGAAATATATATATATATATATATATATATATATATATATATATATATATATATATATATATATAAATTATGTACTAGGGCATTTATTGTGAAAATCGTAATTTTTCATCAAATATTCTCATGTAGTATATATATATATATATATATATATATATATATATTTATATATATATATATATATATATATATATATTTTATATATATACATATATATATATATAATATATATATATATATATATATATATATATATATATATTATATATATATATATATATATATATATATTTTATATTATATACATATATATATATATATAAATATATATATATATATATATATATATATATATATATATTATATATATATATGAATATATATATATATATATATATATATATATATATATATATTCATATATATAATATATATATATATATATATATATATATATATATATATTCAATTCAATAAATGTGTCTGTCAGTTGATACCATTCTACATTGAAGGTTCATTTGGTTCACTCAATGAAGTCTCTCAACTTTTGTTAAGGCACGGAAAAATATTTTATAACATCAGTGATGAATCTGCAAATAACTCTATTTTTGCTTAGTTCGTAGCAGTTTTTTTAAGCTGCTTGGAACTACTCGAAGTTAGAGTTATTTGGAATGTTTTGTGATATTGAAAATCAATATAACCCATATATTGTAAAGTCACGTTCCAAATCATTATTTGGTTTTCTTCTTGATATCTAGTCCTTTCATTGAAATGTAACTAATAATATAGAAGGTGTTTTTTTTGTAAGTTTTTTTCCATCATTGTTTTCAGTTTTAGGTGTCCAGAGATTATTCAAATGCTGGAATTGCCCAAATTCATATAGAAAAAAAGAAGGCTTAAACAGGCACGTGAAGGAAGAATGTGGGCGTACGGAAAAACTAACGTGTCTGCATTGTGAAAAACAATATAAGTACAAAAGAGGACTTCGAGATCACATGAGAAAGGAGCATCCACATGAAATTTTATGATTTTTGACCTATTGAACCATTGATAACATTATTTTCATTAATTTTATTTATTTCCATATCAACAAGTAGTTCTCTAAATTTGTCCAGAGAGAAAAAACTTATTTGCAAGTAGACGACTGAAGTATTCGAATGATGAAATATTGCTATGTCGTCTTCAGTTTTCAAGGCGATTATTTTGAGTCTTTGGATTTATTTTCACGAGTACTAGTGAATATTCATATCATATGTATGTAAGTCTTATGTATTGCACAAATTCTTCAATAAATTTTTAATGTTCAAGTGTAGCATTTTCACAAATGTAAGAACAATAAGTTTAATTATTTTTCTACGGACAGTTTGTTCAGCCAAATAATACTTCCCCTACCTAGGCACCAGAATCATTGATTCAGACATTTCATTACTTGGGGTTTTTTTTTTTGAAAAAAGTAGTTCAGGCATACAACAGTTACTTGACATTTCCACTGTATTAGTACACACATTAATAATAATATATATTGATATTTTCTGCACACTTCCTGCAACTTTCATTACTCGTAAAGTATTGATTAGGTATCATACATTCTAAAATAAGCAATTACGATTTTGATATGATTTATTACAATCGAAGAATTATATTTTCAACTCTGCAGCAAAGCAGATTTGCTGAATCGGTTCGGTATCTACTCTCGGCTAAGAGAACCAGCCACAACTTCGATTCCTCTATTTAATCTACACAAGCGTTTTGGAGGGATCATCTGTGAAGTAGGCGTGCTGGGTTCGAATCCTGGGTTAGATATAGATTTTTTGTATGTCTATGAGTTTTTGTGGTTCAGTTAAAAATTAGTAGTTACGTAGGTAATGCAAAGGTTCACAAGACGATGAGCTGTTCGGAACCGACTTTAAATTGTAGGTCCCTTAGTGAGATAAAAATTTTTTACTGCGGTCGACAAAAATAAAAATAACATGATTATAAAAATAAGTATTTGACAATATCTAGTTTTGAATTATGCAATATGAACACATTTTTACTCATATTTTATAATAATCAGAATGTACACTTGTGTGAAATAGATAAAAACTCCATGGGACTCTTTACCACTACTTCAATAATTTGTAATGCTAATTTGACAGCATTTGACATATTAGTCATTTCGAGTGTTCTATATCTTGTAAAACACGTTGAGTTATCAAATTTTGTGATCATAGTTTATGTATACCCGCCACTGACCGCTCAGTTTCATTCACACGGACATCGGAGAAAGGTTACCGACTTTTGTCTATTTTACAGTTATTATCATGGCTGGTGTTTTGCATCCATTGTCTCCATTATTCCACTCGTTACACAAGGTATGGCGATAATACACACCAAATTGCTGTGCATATCTCAAAATTCAGAACATCTGTATACAGAGGGCGTTTCTGATCTGAACGGTGAACGTAGAACACTCTGCCCTCAGAGGTATTTTCAGTTTGCTATAACTTGCAGCGGTTCAGATTCAGCATAAACTGCCATTCGTTGAAATCATCTTGGAGCGCTTGAGAACGTTTTTAAGCTTTCGCTTTTCCCTAGAGTTGCTGAAAAAAGCCAATGATAATTGAATAATTTTATTTAGGAAGAACAATAACTGATTTATTCTTCATATACCCTAATTTTCCTCATTCAATAATAGTTTTACATTAATCCATTTTTGGTTTCATAAATTAGTTTTTATGGTGAAATAATGCGCTCTTTTTTGTCTCAAATCTGGAACACACGAAGTATGTTTGACAATGAGTATGGACAATAATAATATGAATTCTCCATTCACCAATATACATATATAAATTATTTTTCCCTCGAACTATTCAATATTTTTTTATTGAATAAATTTAATTTTTTCAACGTGAACCAAGTTTACGAGTACCTATATGTTATAACTTCTTATTCTTAATTTTCACACATATGTACCTATAGATATCATATTTGTAGTATTTCTTTTTTGCAAATTATTGAATTCTACTTCTCAAGTTTGTTAGAAATTTTCGAATAATTGCAGATTCCACATGAAAATTTTAATCATAAGATTTGTTAGGGTAATTTTACAAGTTTTCATCAGTCGGACTAGTAGCTTAATATTTAAATGTGCTGGAAAATATATTTTCTTTGTAGATTTGAGGACTCCCATTGTCTATAAAATATAGATGTAAAGTTGCACGTTTAAAATGAAAAAATTGAATGAGTAAATGAATACAATGGAAAAAAGGGAATACTTTCATTTTGTGAAAAAGTCAAAAGAAATCAGTGAATAAATGAAAAGTTGAGCAATAAGATCTGAAAAAATTAATTTCAAGTTCAGTGAAAAATAATGAATTGAAATGGAAAATTGCACTTATTTGAGCAATAAAATTATGATTAGTAAATAAATGATGAGTTCAAACAATCAGGGTAGAAAATATAGCCGAAAAAATTAAAGTCAAATTAGTGAATGAATAAATTGAATTGTAATTAGCACCAGGGTCGTAGCCAGCACTGCTTACTACAGGATGCTAATCAAATTCTTGAGGGAGCTTGTTTTTTACATAGTATTAACATAAATATACGTGAAAAAAGACAGGAATATGCAGCTTTTTCTGTCTTTTTACCTAGAAAAGTATACTGGAAAACGAATATTCATCAAAAAATATTTTGAAAAAATGAAAAAATTCGTTCTAATAAAAAATCTCTCAAAGAAAACTTTGAATAAATAAAACAAATAGAAATGAAAAATATTTGAACAAAATTAAAATGTACTTTCATCATTAAATATCTGGTATATTTTCTAGAGGGGGTTTAAATAATTCCAGAGGGGGCTCAGCCCCCTCTGGCGCCTCCTTGGCTACGGCCCTGATTAGCACGTATCTGAAAAATAAGTAAAATGTAATTCGTAAATAAATTGAAATAATAAAATTCAATAAATACGTCTTTTTGGTCAGCAAGGTATCAGGTTATCTATAACCGATCTCATATAAATACTGTATTCATTTGAGATCGAGATACCTAACTGACCGCAACGTCCAGTGTATTTTATTCAATTTTTATATATTTACTTATTGTGAAATATATTTTTTCAGTTCTAAGTGTTTAACTTGTCATTTATTGATACTAAGTACTTAAATATCCGTCTTTTTCCTCTATTTATTTACTTATTTAAATTATCACATTTTCCCGGTACCTACATATTTATTCCTATAATTCATAGACAATGGAAGTCCGTACATCTATAAAATAGAAGCTTAATCATCACACTCATATCCGGAAATGGAGGTTTTACTGAAAAATAAAACCATATAAAGTGACAATAATTTCTGTGACACCTTTCTCGATTTTCTACAAGACCAGAAGAGACTGAACTGATCTTTGAAAGGGAGAAGTCCATCTGATGTGACGGATTTACTTTGTGTTAAATATTCTAGTAATGTTCAGTTCTGACTTCTGGTATAAATATGTACATCCGAAGCATATTTGGTGCTTTGGTAAGTCGTTATTATAGTAACGTTTGTGACAGAAAACGTAGTAAATAAAAACATTGTGCTTCGCAATAAACTTATGCCTGAAGTGGACGCTTCGAATTCGATTTTCTTGGTAATAGCAAATAGGTACTTGAAATCATTTTTTATTCTTTAGGTATAAATAGATCCTGCATGTTCATTATTGCTTTAGGTAATCGCCTTTCTGATAGAGTGAGCTTATGTTCTTTCATGGGTTAATTTGTTTATATTTATACACATGATATTCACTCATAAGTCAATCTTAAACTGGCGCAATACCAGAATATGAGTTTTTCATGTGATCTTCAAATTAAAGCGATTCCATCATGATTGTATTTTTCAGGTTGTAGATGGCCGATTTCGTGTGAACAGTGCGGCAAAAGTTTCTCTGCGACGTGTAATCTATATCGCCATAGGAGGCAATGCGGAACAGAAAAAAAAATGAAATGCGATATTTGCAACTACAAATGTCATAGAAAGGATAACCTAAAAATGCATAGAGCAATTAAACATAACGTTTGAGGATTTTTGGATTATTATATGAAGATATATAGCTCACGAAATATGTTTATTTTTCATTATATAAGTTTCATGTTCACTGATTCGAACTAGAAAAAATTTCATTTCAGCTAAGTTTGTTTTCATGTAGTTAATGGTTCAAATATATGTTTTTTCACTTGATCTAAAGTTTCTTGATGATTTCAGGAGGTCGTTCTTTATTTTTCATAGCAAATATATTGGAAATAAACCAGAAATGTTTTCATTGAGAAGTAACAAGTAATAAATGTATACTTCTAGATAGTACTGATATCGTGAATGAAGGAGATCACAATATGGTGTATTTGATCTAAAGTTTCTTGATGATGTCGGGAGGTCGTTCTTTATTTTTCATAGCAAATATATTGGAAATAAACCAGAAATGTTTTCATTAAGAAGTCACAAGTAATAAATGTATACTTCTAGATAGTACTGATATCGTGAATGAAGGAGATCACAATATGGTGTATTTGATCTAAAGTTTCTTGATGATTTCAGGAGGTCGTTCTTTATTTTTCATAGCAAATATATTCGAAATAAACCAGAAATGTTTTCATTAAGAAGTCACAAGAAATAAATGTATACTTCTAGATAGTACTGATATCGTGAATGAATGAGATCACAGTATGGTGTATTTGATCTAAAGTTTCTTGATGATTTCAGGAGGTCGTTCTTTATTTTTCATAGCAAATATATTGGAAATAAACCTGAAATGTTTTCATTAAGAAGTCACAAGTAATAAATGTATACTTCTAGATAGTACTGATATCGTGAATGAAGGAGATCACAATATGGTGTATTATATCAATTCATTGTTATTTTTTACTTCCATGCCTCTACTATAAATTCAGTTACAGTTTAAGCGATTCCTTATGCTCAATGCTGTACTGTCAAATTTAAATATAGCTGTGAAGCAAAGCAAACATAATTGTATGAACAAAGAAAGGGCTGATCATATATAATTTTTTGATGATATCCCAGCTTATTATATACTTTTGAATCTAAATTTATACATATATATATATATATATATATATATAATTAAATATTTATTTATATATATATATAAATATATATATATATATATATATATATATATATATATATAATATATATATATATATATATATATATATATATATATATATATATATATATATAATGTTCGATAATGTACTTTCAAATTAAATATAACTGTCAAGCAAGGAAAAGAACGTGCTCCGGTTTGATAAGCCAATCATACATAACTTTTTCATGATATCTCAGCTTCTTAGATACTTCTAAATCTTAAATTATTCTATATACATATATAAGATTCAATATTGATAATATTTTATTTCACGGTATTTTTGTGAATGCATTATTCCTTATGCCACTTCATTATTGGATCTTATTATCTGACAAAATTTTTAGTTTTATATAATTTCTGAATTCAAAACAATTTTCTTCATAATTATATTTCGCTAGTTTATAATTAATACTTTTCAAATACAAAATCCCCAGATGGCACTTAACTGAATCATTAGGATTAGAATCCTTGATTTAAATACGTAGCCTAGCTGAACTGTTGAACCGTGAAAATTTCAGTTTTTGCATTCGTAGCCATTTGTTATATTTTTATCACTTCAAGTTATGCGTATGTTTGCTCTTACTTAGGTATATTAATAGTTTTTTCATGTTATAATTGTATCTAGATGTTGTAATAATAAAGTTGTATTTTTAGGCGGCGTCGTGAATCCATACAGTGAGATACATATGTCTCCAAACGTCTACACGTGCTCCAGATGTGGCCACATTTTTACAAGGATTGATAATATGAGGAGGCATATGAACTACGTTTGTGGAAAACCACCCCAATTCAAGTGTACTTTATGTGACTATGCTTCTAAACATAAATACGTGTTATCAACTCATATGAAAGTTAAACACAAACAGTTCAGAATTGTTTAAATCTTAATTATTGCTCACTTCCACTATTTCATTGAATTTACTATATACATCTTGTACTTTTAATTTTAATTAATTAATTTATAATAAAACTGATTTCTCATATCAATTAATATGTTTTTACTATATTATATCCCACGAATAATTCCAGGCATAAAATAAATATTTAATTCATGAAGAATCGCCGTAAAGCATGAAAATTTTAGTGCACGCAATCGTACTTATCTTGTAATATTTTCATATCTTCAAATTATACTTTTTCTCTTACATGTTTTTTATACTTTTATTTCAATTCGAAAAATTGATTTTGCTTCACGTTTATTTCATAGATCGATGTGTGACATCGAAAACATAATGTAGTCATAATGTCGACAACAATTCATATACTTTTCGAGTGCACTCTAGAGAATATCAATAACTAGAAATCGCTTCTCTGCGGAGACATAGATATTACATGTTGGTCAAGTAATCATATTCATATTAAGTCATATGCTCTAATGTATTCATTCTTCCTTTATACACATAATATTTCCTCATCAGTCGGATTCAAACTCATAATATCGTGATAAATTTTTTTAAGTTTAGTCTGTTACGTAGGGCAAATTCATCACATGCTCTTTTTGAGGTTGCAAACGGTCGATTTCATCTGGACAGTGCCGCAAAAAATTTTCCACCTAAATCCGCATAGAAAGCAATGTGGAAGGGTAAAAAAAATTAAAATACGATTTTTGCAGCCACAAAAAGGGAGAACATGAAATATCATAGATAGGTAAAACATTATATTTGAAACATTTATGAATTTTTTATATGTATACTTGAATATAGGTATTTCATAAAGTA
>JARQZK010000911.1:0-27500 GCA_030704885.1 Cynegetis impunctata | reverse complement strand
TTTTGCATACCCGATTTCTGCTATTTCGTTTTCATTCAGAAACCATAGATTTTGAAAAAGATTGTCAATTGATTTGTGCATTATACTCATGTAGAGTCTGATAAGGTGATAACGAACCTAGAATTCAGGGAAAACTTTGTAGGAAAATTTTCTGATTAATTTAATATTTTTTTTATTAATCTGATTAATTTCGATATTATGTAGAATCAAGTGAATTATATTTCGCCCATGATGATTCGAAGTGACAAAGTCAATTTCTTGCATTATAGTTGATAGTTGTGAATTTCGATGATAAGGAAACTACAAAAAATCTTATATATAGATTGTAAGGCACAAAAATTTGTGGTGAATTGTTCAATCTTATTATAGTTGCAATATCAAAACCAACGAAATTCTCCTATTTGATGACTATAATTATTATGAATTACGTACTTATCATTTGAACAATGTTAAGGTATTGAACGGCAATTTATGTCTGAACGCGAACTGATGAGAAGATTGCCCTATGAAATACCTTTTCGCCTGAAGACTAAGCAGGTAATTTTTTTAAATTCAATTTTTGAGTCATTTTCGTGACTCCTGTCGACAAGCTAAAATCGCCTTATTTATAATTCAGTTTGGATGTTCAGTTCGCCCTTCGAAGAAATCTTCTGGAACCTCTACTGCTATTCCCACTAATAGAATAATTGTCAAGGCTAAAATATAAAACAATGAAGATATATATATATATATATATATATATATATATATATATATATATATATATATATATATATATATATATATATATATATATATATATATATATATATATATATATATATATATATATATATATATATATATATATATATATATATATATATATTTGTTTATTTATTTATTCCTTCGTTGATTTATTCATTTATTTATTCACTTGTCGCTTCTCAGCAATAAAAGGACATTTGAATTAGAAAACCGACTTTATTGAAGAGTTAACGTTTCGTCACCAAATTCGTGACTGTCTCACTAGTATTGGTAAAGTCACGAATTTCGTGACGATACATTAACTATAAACCATAAAGTCTGTTTTCTATCTCAATGTATGTATATATATATATATATATATATATATATATATATATATATATATATATATATATATATATATATATATATATATATATATATATATATATATATATATATATATATATATATATATATATATATATATATATATTTATATTTATATATATATATATTTTATATATATATATATATATATATATTTATAATTATTTATATATATATATATATATATATAAATATATATATATATATATATATATATATATATATATATATATATATATATATACATATATATGTAGAGTATACTGATATTATTCATACGAAATAATTATATATTATTATGAATTTGCTTCAAGATGGTGAAGCGTTCCATAACAAGTAAGAATCGTACTTTGCTGAAAAAATTCTAAATGGTCTTTATCGACGGAGAGATATATTCGAAAATTTAAATTATTGAAAATATGATCATATATATTTATGATATATATATTTATTCAAGTCAACTACTTGAACGAAGAAACACTACATTTTATTCCTGATTTATGTATTCTATTCAATATTATGTGCAGTCGTGATAAAGTGATAAAGGTCTGAATGAAGTCGATACCTATGTTGCTGATGGTACAAACATTATCAACAAATTCTGAAATCCCAAGTATTTGCTATTGAATGTTTTTGTTTTTCGATTGTTAGGTATAAAAAGTCTTTTTCATAATGCACGTAAGTATTTATTGTGTGTTCACATATTTGAGAAATGTTAATTAGGTAATTAGGGATTTACTTAGATGCTTGTATTTTCAAAGTTAATATTGGGTGATAGTTAAATTAAGTTTGACTAGAGAACAAACATTCTGTTCTCTAAATATAACAAAAATATTTCGATTGTTTCTTTCCTGAAGAAATATCATTAGATATTTGTGATAGTGTCACTTGAATGAAGATGAGGTATAAGTGCCTTAGATTGCTTACTTTAATTGAAGATTTGACGATGACGAAGACGAAATAGTATGATCTCTTCTAAGCCATATTTGTTGAGTCATAAGCAATTGAAAAAATATAAAGTAGATAAAGTTTTTGTATTAAATCATAAATTGAAAAAAATTAACATTTCGGAAATTCTGTTTTCATAATATTCTAATTAAATTAACTCTATTCCTCTTTTATTGATGTTCCTGGTTACAACAGCAAACTAATTTACATTTCATTGGCCTTCAACATATTTTCTGTTTCAGATTTTGGTTACGTTTGCCTTAAGTGCTATAGATCTTATAGTCACAAAGCGACTTTAGTAAGACATTTGAAGTTTGAATGTCAAGTAGAGCCCAGATTTCATTGTCCTATATGTTCGAAGAGGTTCAGACAGAAACATCATTTAAAGCAGCATTTGAATAGCAACTTACATAATAAATTGTGAAGTAGTTGAAACAAATGCGTTTAATTCTTCTGTAAATTCCTTTGATGATAATAATAGTGTTCCCCCTTTGAGGTTGACTGATCTATATGGTTTAAGAATGATACAGATATTACTTGAAAGTCGACAACTTTGATTTCAGTATTGTGTTACTTCTGGGAATGAACTAACAACCCAGAACAATTGTACATAGTATTTGTAACGTGTGAATTTTCCGCTTAACCGCCGCCACTGAATTCTACATTGAAATACCGTGATTCACGCTATAAAATACTACCTTACTTCTGTTTCACCGATGAATAATAGACTCGTCCAGTTAGGAATGACTTGCGTACGACGAGAATATCGAGATAGCGTCGGATTTGCACGTATAACATCTTCCTCTTTTGGCAAGTATCTGTTGAAGATACAACATCGTTAAGTGTCAAATTATATTCAATATCTATAGAACGAATAGTCAGTAAATTAAAATTATTAAGTATCTGTGGCGTCTGATAGACGTCACCTTGGCTGGAGCTAGGAAGCATTTTGATTGGAACTAAAAAACCACTTTGGCTGGAACCATAAAGGAAACCTAACTGAAGCTACTATATAGCCGCACCTAGAACTACCAAGCAACTAGGGACGAAGATTTCTAAGCGTGGGGACAAGAATCAAAAGAGTACAATCCACCTAGAATACAGTTAATAAAACGTCGATAGAAAATTAATGAAATAAACAGATAAGTCTCTTGTATATCATAAGAAAGTAGTAAATACCTTCATTTTATATCTTGTTGTTATTTCTGAAAACTAACTAGAACCTGTATATGTATAACCAATCTCTCAGCTAGATCGGGCATATGATAAAAAGGGAGAGCGGTTACATATTTTTTAACCTGATTTTTTTTGAATAGATGAAAGTTTGAAGGATTGAAATAGAAATTCGTACAGTTTGAATAAGAAAAAGCAACTATAATGAAAAGTAAACCGATAATTACTTTGCTAGTTATAAGTTTAGTTATCATTCTTGTTGCTTCAACCTGTACGAAGTTCTACTTCAATCTCTCAAACTTTGCCCTACATATTTCAAGGAGGTAAGTGAGGTTTTTTCCTTGATGAATAATAAATGAAAACTTCTGTTCACTAATTAAGTACATTCTCCAGTAGGAAATATAAAATTGATTCATAAAATGTTGATTTTAATAAATTATATTGTAGTTGTAAATCCATGTTGACTACATTTATGGAATAAACACTTTTTGACTTCGATTGTCACCAAGAAGTACTATACTCAACAGTTTTAATGAAAGATTCAACCCAATGGCAGGCTACATACGGACGTTGATGTCCTGATACATCGATGTGCATCCAAAAACGTGCAACTAATAACGTGCAGCCTGATTGCGTACAAAACTATAGTTTTGTCCTGTCTGTCAAACTGTTTGGCAAGATATCTGAGGAAGAGGCCCCTACACACGGGTGTCGATGTCTTGATACATCAACGTGCATCCAAGAACGTACAATAAATAACGTTAAATCGCATCCACACGTTCACACCTGTACGTGTTCATTGGAATGCGCATCCAAAAATTCAAGCGATTCAGAAAACATCAACGCGGCGTTCTTTCGGGTTGTGCATTCAAAAATGTGGGTATTTTTGCATCCACATTAACGTTATTGGTTGCACGTTCTTGGATGCACGTTGATGTATCAAGACATCAACGCCCGTGTGTAGGGGCCTAATAATTTAAGTTATAATTGGAATATCTTTGGCATATCAAATTCATTCAAAATGTGTGTTTGTTTAATATGCTCCTGTAGGCCCGCCGCGCACGAGCAGCTTGAGTTGCTGATTTGACGTGATGAAAAGTTGCCGTTGTTGCATTAACGCCGCGCACAGGCAACTGAATAGTTGCCTGCACCTCCCAGTTCGGGCATTCCATTTCGGCAACTAAAAATAGTTGCTTGTTGATTATTTCTCCATTGCTTGTCAGTTTTTTTTTTGGTTCACATTCATATATAGCGGTTTAGGATGAGTATTGTGACAAACGAAACACATCGAGTCGGCTAAGAAAGAGCTTCGCTAAAACTCAGCCGAACTAGAGTAGGGGAGACCGGGTACAAAAGTAACGGCGGGTCGAAAGTAACAAATGCTCTGTAGGTTCAAAGAATTGTCAAAACACCACTTAGCTGCTGTCAGGTGATAGCCAGTGGCGTCACCTTCAGTTGCATTCAATCGCCGCTCGCGGCCCGCACTGTTAAATCGTGTGAGAGGACGCTACGTGATTTCACAAATCGAAAGTAAATTTTTGACGTTTACTTATTTAATGTTTATGTAGTATTAAAGGGATGATATTTATCTGAATATTTGCATATTGATACTCGATTAGATTGATTTTACAGTGCTTAGATTCGTTTTTGTCTAGCATGTTCCGTTTCAAGGTTATCTTTCATGTTCTAACAAAAATGCTGTAGGGTACAAAAGTAACGCAGTCCTATGGGTACATAAGTAACATGTTACTTTTGTCCCCGTATTGATTCACTCTAAGTTAACTTTTTATGTGTGTGTGTTTATTTCAACAAAATGCCGCGACAACGCATAATAACCACCGCACGAATAACAACTAACATGGAAGTCTATCGAAAAGCGGCTGAAGAGCATTTTAATGATGGTGAAAAAATTAGAGCATGGCAAAAAAAATTGAATGTCTGCCATGTTACATTGCATAGATGTATAACAACAATTTAAGCTAGAAATACTAGCGCAGTTGTAGACAAGGAAACGACGAAGATTGCTTCTACCTCGTATGTTTAGAAAATTTTAGCAATAGTCGACTGAATGAGCAAAGTTTACATTGTTTCGAATGCAAAATGTGGTCTCATAGGTACTGAATGCGTCAATGAATTATGCGTGCCATAATTGCGAGTCCGAATAGAGAAGACTGACACTGAATTTTCCAATGAATATTTGTTTGATTAAATATGTCATATTCATTACAAACCCCTTTGCCCTGTTACTTTCGACCCACAACGTGTTACTTTCGGCCCGGCAACGTGGTCGAAAGTAACAAATGACAAATTTTTTTAAAGATTCTGTGATTCATGCAAAATACACAATTATAAGGTAATAAGATGCTAATATATAGAACATAAACGGAATTTATGTATGGCTATATCAATTTCACCGCAATAATAACACCTAACGAGAAACCAAGGAAAAAGTACAAAATGTTACTTTTGTACCCTGACTCCCCTACATAATGTTGAAATCTTAAATTAAAATATGGATATTGGCGAAAAGTTTTTCTGTACATAATTAAAATAATAAACCGGCCAAGTACGAGTAGTACTCGCACACGAAGGGTTTCGTACAATTGACTATGCCCCCCTGAAATATTTATTTTATTTTAATTTTAGTATTTATTATCAAAGTGAAAATACAACTGTATTTGTGAATATTTCAAGTGCCTACGTATTGCCATTATTGATATAGGCAAAAAAGTCGCGTTTGTTGTATAGGACCCCCCTTAAATATTTATTTTATTCCGTTTTCAGTATTTGTTGTTATAGCGGCAACAGAAATACATAATTTGTGAAAATTTCAACTGTCTAGCTATCCCGGTTCTTGAGATACAGCCTGGTGACAGACAGACGGACAGACAGCGAAGTCTTAGTAATAGTATTCCGTTTTTACCCTTCGGGTACGAAAACCTGAAAAACGACCTTGAATCATCCCTCTGAGAGTTTATATTTAATATATATTCAAATAACATTTCTAATATTATCAGTGAAATTATTACTTTTGACTTGATGAGGCCGTTACTCGATGAAAATCAATTGTTAACATGTTTGAGAAATGAAACTCTGAGTTTAACAATTTTCACATATAATAAAACAACAACAGTTGCACAACGCGTTTCGCTGACACTACATCTTCTTCAGGTGCGAATTTCAAACTGTTTGAAATTCGCACCTGAAGAAGCATGTCAGCGAAACGCGTTGTGCAAATGTTGTTGTTTTATTATATGTGAAAATTGTTAAACTCAGAGTTTCATTTCTCAAACAAGAAATTATTACTCTGTGTATCTAACTTGTGGTAGGTGGAGTCCTAGTTGAAGCAAAACAACGGTTGAGAGGACGATTTCAGTTCGGGGAATGAGAATATTCCGAGTTTTGAGGTAAATGAGTTTTTATATTAATATTAATAAAATATGCAAGCAAATTTCATATTCGTGATTATCATTGATTGTTGAATGAATTTTTTAACAAGTTTTGTTATATTTGAATATTTTATATCTACAGGTGATTGTTTTAATGGATTTTCTGCTCCGTTACATTCACAACATGGCTTTTCTGGTCAAGTGTAGAGTTGTAGAAAATACTCTATTAATTATGTTCGAATTTATTCCAACTCACTGAATAAAATGAATTCTTACTCAAGGATGCTTCAGTTTCACTTGCATAATTTATTAGTCATATTTTATATATATATATATATATATATATATATATCTATATATTTATATATATATATATATATTCATGGATGTATATATATTAAAACAATGGTATATATATATATATATATATATATATATATATATATATATATATTTATGATTGAATGGGCCTATCTTTTGTATAAATTAATAAATATATTAAAACAATGGTTATAAATAACAATTTATACTTTTATTATTATAAATAACACATGACGGCACGTTTCGGTGGAACTTCGCCTTCTTCAGATGCTAATGGCAAACTAACTATGATTTTCTGTTAAATCGAAAACAAGAAATGACAAATTATGTAGAAGGGGTAAATACAAAGATGGTTACAAATAATTATTAGAAAAGGAAAAACCAATTCTGAACTGTTAGTCAGGTAGTTCGGTAATTTTGAAAAGATTAAGAAGGGGGCTTGATGTATGATCGATTTGGCTATTCAATAGGAGACCGGAATGCTTGTATTTATTTATCTGTAATGATTCTAAAAAATTAAGTTTAATTCCTTTACTTTCAGTATTTAATATTTTAAAATCGAAATTGAATGTGTGATTTTCTTGGATTAAATGGTTTGCATAATGTGAATCCGACTTCTGATTAACAAAGCTACGTTTGTGTTCTGATATTCTAGTTTGAAAACTTCTGAAAGTTCTACCAATGTAAAACTTATCACAATCGCCACAATTAATTTTATAAACTCCCGATTTATTATCTTTATGAACTTTGGATTTATTATTTTTTATATGATTTCCTAAATTATTACCGGTACGATAAGTAATGTTAATGATGTGATTAGATAAGAGAGATTTAAGTTGTTTACTTGAATTTCCGATGAAAGTGAGGCTGTTGTATTTGATATTATTTTTAGTAAGGGGGTACACCTGGTTAATCGCATTTTTGAAAAACTTTTTATCTATCATATTGTCTATAATATTGGGATCATAATTATTATTTACGGCAATTTGTTTAATTATATTTTTCTCGATGTTAAAATTGGCATTTGAAAGTGAAATATTTACTAAACGATGTACCATACTATTGAAAGCTGCCATTTTGTGTTGGAAAGGATGTAGGGAAGTACTATGTATGACGCTATCAGTGTGCGATGGTTTGCGAAAAATTGAAAAATTATGTTTATCTACTTTTGTTATTTTCAAATCCAAATAGTTAATCGAGTTATCTTTTTCCATCTCTAAAGTGAATTTTATATTAGGGTGTAAAGTATTAATGAATGTTTGAAAGCAGTCTAGTTGTCTAAGAGTACCAGTGAAACAACAAATAATATCATCCACATATCTAAACCAATAAACGAATTGTCGACTAACAGGATGATTATGAATTAACTGTTCCAAATTATCCATGAATACTTCAGCCAACAAAGGGCTCAGCGGGTTTCCCATATTTAAGCCTTCAGTACTGCTGTAAATCTTATCATTGAAACTAAAATAATTCTGTTCCAGGCATAATTCTAAAAGTGACAATATATCTGATTTTATGAGAGGATTAACAAGATTGCTATTAAGTAACTTTTCTATTAGGGTTAAAGGTACCTTGGGTGGTATACTTGGAAAAAGATTAACTACATCCCAGGACATAAATTTAGAATTAAGTGGCAATTGAATATTTTCAATTTTATTGACTAAATCGTAAGAGTTTTTGATAGAGAATTTAGGCTGAAATTTACAATAATTTTGAATGACTAGCAGTTCAGAATTGGTTTTTCCTTTTTTAATAATTATTTGTAACCATCTTTGTATTTACCCCTTCTACATAATTTGTCATTTCTTGTTTTCGATATAACAGAAAATCATAGTTAGTTTGCCATTAGCATCTACAGAAGGTGAAGTTCCACCGAAACGTGCGTCATGCGTTATTTCTTATAATAAAAGTGTAAATTGTTATTTTTAACCATTGTTTTAATATGTTTATTAATTTACACCAAGGATCGGCCCAATCAATCCAAAAGATGTATATATATATATATATATATATATATATATCTATATATATATATATATATATATAAATATAAATATATATATATATAAATATATATATATATATATATATATATATATATATATATATATATATATATATATTTATATTTTAATTTGTTTTATTTCAGGGTTTTGTCTTCTCCAGCGGACTCCATCAGTAGTTCTTGATTCAGAACAAAACTACCAAAATTTAGGGCAAATTCAGTCCAAATATTGGTATCTTCAAACTTTGGATAAGAAGGGAAGTGAGGATGGTGGCAAAAGATGTGGAAATTAATTGTGAATAACTTATCCGAAATTCAGCATTCTAGGGCTTTTTGGAAGTTGCATGGTGCACCACCAAACCTGTTCTGAATTGAGTATGAGGGTTGAATATTTGTGAGAGGATTGAGTTGGTGCTAAGGAGGTGCTTTTTGGTGGTATACATTTTCACCACAACAGCCGCTATTTTTATGTAGAGATTTCTTAATTAAACCACTGAAGCTCATACAGATTAAGTTAGATGGTTGAAATTTACTACATGGATTTAGTTGGTGTTGAGGAAATGCACTTAGTACTTTCAAGTATTTTCTCTAACCGCCGACACTTTGATTTAGACATTTCTTATTATTTCGTAGTGTTTGAGGTTTTACGATCCCCTAAGCTTCCGATGATTGAGTTAGAAGTTGATATTTGGTACGTAGAGTTAATAAAAGATAAGAGCCCATTAGGTTTTTATTTTCTTCGGTCGCCGCAATTTTTATGTTGAAATTCAAATTGTTTTTGAAGATTTTCAAACATTGCACATCTGAACAACCGTTCCAAATTCATGTAGACTTTCTAAGTGAAATCGGTTGATCTTAGGGAGATTTGAGAGTTCGAAATTTTTTCTCCCACCGCCTCGAGTTTGATATAGAAATTTATTCTTAGTCTTTGCAAGTATTCACGGTTTTTGCATCTTTTCAGCCCTTTCAAATTGACTAGGGTAGTTAAGAATTTGTAAAATACAACAAAAATAAGGAGAAAATACAACCTCAGTGATAGAACTCTAATGCTCTCGCTTCTTTTATTTCACTATTCTCGGGGATGTCACTAGTAATTCTCTAGAAATTAGACGTTACTTCTGCGAAAGAGGTCATGTTGTGAACATTTCTTCGTTTTTTGGGTAACTATTTTACTGAGTTAATATGTCTATAATTCTCTCTATTTGGAAATGTAGGAACAAAATAAGATATTGCATTTCAATACATATCGATATTTCTCTCTTAGGGTTTGAAATAGCCATTAAATAATCATTGTTTCGATTGTAATTTTGTTCGTTATCGAAAAATTATATTATTTTTCTGAAATGCGATTTCTTTGTATCTTATATCAATAAACTTTTGTTTCAGAATGCTACACCTTCGCTTGTCCACAGTGCCATAAGAAGTATAAATACAAGTGGAACATGCTCCGCCATGCCAAATATGAGTGTGGGATACCTCCGCAATTTGTTTGCATGATTTGTTGGAGAGCATTCACTCAGAAAAGTAGTTTGAAATCCCATGTTGCTTACATTCATGGAATAAATAGTCTTTGACTTTATTTTGATTGTCACCAACTAGTAATCTAATAGTAGTATTGATACTCTGCCGTTTTAATAAAAATTAAACCCAATAAATTTTTTGTAATTATAACAGTTATTCTTGACATGTCAACTTCGTTAAAAAGTGTTTAATATGCTATCCAAAAATATCTGCAAGATCTTCAGATTTTCATGCTTATACAATTGAAATACCTACTTGACTTGTTCACTGCTGAGAATAGTTTTTTGTGTAACACTCTTATCAGAAACAGCGTAACCTTCGTAAAGAAACAGCGATAGGGATATTCGAAAAAATACAATTTATATCGAAAGACCAGTATGGATTTCAATAGGAACGTGGTATTGAGGAGGCTATTTCTCAGGTGACAAATTATGTAATTAATAATTTTAATGAAGGATGGAGAACCCTCGCGGTATTTCTTGACCTGTCGAAGGCGTTTGACATTGTAAGCATGGCACCCTGCTGGCAAAGTTTGAGGAATATGGCATAAGAGGAACAGCTTCCAATCTGTTTCGGTCATATATGACTGGCCGAAAACAAGTAGTAAGAATAGACACTAATATTAGCAAAGCAGAACCGGTTGGGTGTGGTGTCCCGCAGGGGACAGTGCTGGGCCCATTCCTCTTCCTAATTTATGTCAACTCAAAATAGTAAAATAATATGTTTCGTAGATGATACCGTAGTACTGGCGAGGGATCCTGGTCAGGTGTCTTTGAAAGGGCCGAGAGGGAAATGGCTAAAATTAAACACTTGCTAGATTCTAATCTACTCACTCTTAATTTTCATAAAACCCATTTCCTCAGCTTTGCTATGACTGCGAGAAGAATATCTAGTGCCCAAACTTTGAAGTTAAATGAGATTGAAGCACCTAGGGATATATTTCGATCAATGTATGACTTGGCATGAACATGTGGATTATATAAATGATAAACTGGGAAACCTACTTCACAGATTTTATGAGCTACGGCAGATTGTACCAATAAACCTAATTAAGACAATATATTAAGCCCTAGTTGAGTCTCTTTTGACTTATGGTATCACTGCTTGGGGAGCTTCATGTAATAGAACCCTCTATCCACTCTTCATGACACAGAAATTTATAATGAAAGTAATGCTGTTCACATACAAATTATATTCTACTGATAAGCTATTTATGTAATCAAAAATATCCTGCAGCTGTATGTAAAAAATTTTATTCGGTATAGTTGTAACAATCCTGATTTTATTAATTATGTGAATCATACTGAAAATACTATATCCATTACAAAAAATTGCTTATAGGTACTGGTCAAAGTTTTTGTTTTCTGCTACTCAGAGACATATGGCCTTTGTCATCCCTAGAATAATGAACCTTCTATCGGACAATTGAAGTTAGCAGAAATTTTTTTGAATAAAGAGTAAACTCAACGAATGGATACTAACTAATTATAGAGATATCTGTGAAAAAATAGCCTGGTTTAATTGAATATTTGTTTTGATTATTTGCATTAGTTGAAAACTTTCATTATTTTAATTGGAAGATCAATAAGAAAATTTTTCAGTATATTACTACCGTCAATATAATATGTATAAGTAATATACCTACCTTTAGAAATAATAAAAAAGGAGATTTGATTTTTATAGTTTTGTATTTGTTTATTGTAGTGCACACACACGCGCGCGCGCACACACACACACACACATATATATATATATATATATATATATATATATATATATATACATATATATATATATATATATATATATATATATATATATAAATATATAAATAATTTAAGAAATGACTTGACAGTAAATCTTTTATATCGAACTAGTATTTCAACAACTATCATGATTCATGGTATTGAAGTATGAATCCATTTTGCGCATTAATTGTGATTCATATTCGTATAAAACTAATAGGAGAATAAAAAAAGTATTGCATGAAATGTATTGCTATATAGCTTGATTATCTTTCATATTTAGTCAGATGTTGAATTAAATTTCATGCTTTAATCACTACTAATACTGAGAATTTTCAGGCTTTCGTGCTAGACATATTTTCTCTCGGCTTCAAGTAGACATGCTAAAGCGAGTATATAGCACAGAACGGTATCCGCCAAGGGAAACAGTAGGCTACTTGAGCATAATGATGGGCGAAACCGAAGATAGAATAAAAACGTGGTTTCAAAATAGAAGGCAAAGAGAACGTGCCGCCAAAAAAAATGATGTTTCATTGCTCTACCTTTAAGTATTATGACACTATGTATTTCTATGTAATTCATTAGACGATTTAGTAATAAAATAGATACGTTTTCAACTGAAGTTTCATGGGAGCTGAATCTGAATCATCTGCCTGGTTCATCCGGTCCATACACATTTAATCAAAACCATAAAAGATGATTGCTTCACTTTTAATCTAGTGGAGACATAAAGATACTAATTCAAGTGTCATCTTCGACAAGAAGAGAAAGTGAGGCTCTATGATTTTACAATTGAACAGTGAAAAGTTTTCATGTCTGAAGAAAAAGCTGAAGTTTGTATCAAAAGACTCGTGTAAGAAAAATTATTATTCGAATCGAATTTAATGAAACAATATGGCAATTTCGACACCGTGATGAACTTACTTAGGAATATAAATCTAATTGTATAGGTACCTATTTTATATAGGAATGTATGAATACCTACTTATCATATTGTCGTTAATGCTCTTCAATAATTAAAGTTTTGGTTTGATTGTGTCAACTGGAAGTTTGAAAATAAATATCATTATTTTATTATTTTTTTTTGAATTATTCTTGCCTATATTGTATTGTTATTAACTTCTCTTTTCTTATATTAAAATTAAATAAATTCGATGGACGATGAATCAACTCTGTGGTAGTTCATATTTATATGAGAAATTAAATAATAAGAAAACAACTTGTCTAAAAACCACAAATTGAAAATAACTTTTTATTCGACTAGTTTCGCCTGTTACAGCATTATCAAGACTGAATACATAACTGCAAAGACATCGCTTGAAAATATAAGTATTTCGGTTCGGTACCTGTGGGTGGTAAAATGTAATCGATGGGTCCAAGTTATCAGAGATTTAACAGTGGGGAGTGGTTTAAGTCTAACTGGTCATTGAGAAGAAAGTAATTATGGGATTTTTGGATCTTGTTTATTTCCATGGCTTCCAGGAAGTTCATTATCATACCTTTATCACAGTACCTAATGAAGAATTTTTTGGTTTGAAATAGGATGAGATGTTATGTTTTTTTGACTCTAGATGTTCCCTAAATGCTGATTGTCCGTTTTTTAGATGTTCTTTTAGCCTGGTTTCAAAACATCTCCCGGTCTGACCTATATATGTTGAATTACATTCTTCACAGTCCATTCTATAAATTCCTGTTCTCTTCATTGGATCGACTTTTGACATTTTGTTATTAAAAATCATTATATCCAATCTGCTGTGACTCGAAAAAGCAGTATTCAAATTATTATTTTTAAAGAATTGAATGATCTTCGAAGAGGGGATGTGCGTATAAGGGATGCTCACAAACTTTTGTACATTTTTGTTATTGCAGTATGGTCCATATAATTTCAAATTGATAAAATGTTTCTCTTTTTTCGAAATTAAACTATTTATTATTTTTAGTGGAAAATCATTGTTAATACCTATCGCGCGAATCACGTCAAGTTCTACCATAAGGTCTTGTTTTGATAAAGGAACCGAAAAAGCCCTATGAATCATGAGTTGAGAGCCGCGAGTCGATGGCTAATTGGACTGAAAGAATTATAACTTATGATGGCGTCTGAGAAAGTAGGTTTCCTGAATATTCTATATGAAAATTTATCCTGTTGTTTCGATATTGTTAGGTCGAGAAAATTTAACGAATTATTTTGTTCTGTTTCTACTGTGAACTTGATCTTATCATGTAATGAATTTAGATATGTTAGGTATAACTTAATATGTCGGTCTGTCCCATTGAATCCAACCAAGATATCATCCACATAGCGGTACTAAAAAATAATATGTTTTTTAGATAGATCTGATTCTAATATTGTGGTTTCCATGTTGTCCATGAATATGTCTGCTAATAACGTTCTGAGGGGAGAACCCATAGGAAGACCTGAATTCTGTAAATATATTTTGTTCTGGAATCTAAAAAAGTTCTGTCTCTGTTCTTGTTAAGAGTGTTCAATGAATGAGTGTCTAGAGTGTTGATACAACTATATGCATACTATTCATTTCTTATTATTAAATAAAACAAGCAATGGTTTTTACTGCGGCAATTATGAGTTAAAAATAAAATTGGATATCTTTAGACAATTGTAGGATTCGTATCCAAGTTTTGAGCGTAGATATGTGTTTCACTTGATGTTGAATAATTGGTATTGAAACTGATAGAAGTGTTCGTACAGTTGGCTTCATTGTTACTGTTGTCCTCGATTTTGTCTCCCGTGCCTACTCAAATTGTAGCAGAAGATCATAAACAGTGACCAGTGTAAGAAGAAGATGCATTTTTTCGTTTTAAAAATTTGTCGGCTGCTTTTAACAACAGTCCAAATTTATTTATACCAATATGTTTTTTGTTGAATTTTCCTCTTTGATAGTTGAGAAACAACAGTGTGACATTATGAGGGAAATTATTAGAAGTGCCATATTTTTGTTTGAAAATATGATTAAAATTTTCATTAACAATGCCTTAATAAAGTTTTCGACATGGGAAACTTCGATTTTCATGAGTTCTTCTCGGCGGCATGCTCCTATTATTCCGAAAGATTATTGCAACCTTAAGCAAAAAAACGGGAATATTTTCACATTATCTACATATTACTACATACTGTATATACTTGTATAAATAAGTATTTTCGTCTGATGCAGAAAATAAAAAATTTATAACTTGCTGAGTTGTTAGAAATCTCAGTTGTTTGGGTCTATATCCATATGATTTTCCTTTCAAGAGGCTTCGCAATTTGTGATAGATATTTACTTATATCGACGTTTTTTTTGAGATTAATTATTGTTCGTGACATGGGATATTTTGACATAACAGATTTTGGGGTTCATACTTCTCAAAAATGATTTGAAGTACGTAAGCATGACATCCTCAGAAGTAATTCTCCCACGGTTTTGATTGCGCAATTCATTGAAAATGTTATAAACTCGCTCGTACTGATACTGTAACTTCTCCTGTAACAAATTGATGGTTACTGATGCTGTAGCTTGTTATTTCAGGAGGGTGCACATGAAATTTTCAAATCCATTTTTTTGAAATTGGACGCTGAATGCGAACCTTGTAGGTAAAATAAAAGTAATTTAGGAATACAAATATCAGAAAAGATAAGCGTTTTTAATGAGATTTCTAGCTAAAGTGAAAAAAGCATATAATTCAACATCAATCTGTATCTAATCAGAAGTCATTTAAGATGACGCTATCTGTCAGTGCATCATTTGTAGGTACAGAGAAAAGATTAGAAAAATTGAATTTTTTATTCATAGAATGCAATAGAAAGTTCTGATAAAGGAGTGAAAATAATTGAGACACTTGAGTTATACATTTCGGTTGTGAAAATTCTCTTATTTGTATTTGTCTCTTTTTTGTGTTACCTTTGATTATTGGTTAAGTTTTTTTTCCATAAAATTAAATATGATAAATTTCATTATCATGCTGAAATGGAAAATGGGAAAGTCTATCCAAATAGACAGCAAGCATGATTGTAGTAGTTCTGAAGTTTAAATATATTATGGTGATTCGTTCTAATTATGGAAACATTAGAAGAACGGTTAGAATATTAATAAAAGTGAGTATGTACGCCTAGGAAAATAAAATTGTTGAAGACTAGTTAACATAGTTATATCCATTAAACAGCTGCAACTATTTACTCATAACTTTAACAATTTTTGCAAGGGTGACGTAATTTTTTTCAAAAAACATTAACTCATAACTTTTACAACTTTTGCGAGCGGAACGTAATTTTTATCCAAAAACTACATGCTATTCCGAATCAAATGACACCTTGCTCATACTCGTTTTCCGAGACTGCTGAAAAAAGAAATAATAGGAAAATAAACAAAGTATTGCATGAAATTTTTGAAAGTATATAGCTGTGTTGCTGTGTAGTACGATTATTTTTCACATATAGTCAGTAGTTGCATTAATTTTCCTGATACAATTACTCCTAATATTGTGAATTTTAGGATTTCGTCCTAGACAACCTTTCTCTCAGTTTCAAATAGATATGCTATCGCAAGTATTTAGCATTGAACGTTATCCCCCAAAGGAAACACTAGAACACTTAAGCACAATGTTGTATGAAACCGAAGATAGATTAAGAATGTGGTTTCAAAATAGAAGGCGAAAATTTCGTGCTGCCAGAAAATAAACTTTCATTGAAACAGTGTTTTATTATAATGAATAATTTAAAATCTCTCTGTATAATGGAGCTTGGGTTGAACTGTAGGTATTATGACACTATGTTTTTCTTTGTAATTCACTGGTTTTTTTCTAATAATAATATTGTCGTTATTTGAAGTTTTGTTTTGATTGTGTCAACTGGAAGTTTGAAAATAAATATACTATTCTTGCCTATGTTGTTTTATTATTAACTCTCTTTTCTTAGCAATAACTGGTCATTTGAATTAGAAAACCGACTTCATTCGGTAAACCCTACGTCACGAGTTTCGTGACAAAACGATAATTGTTTTATCATTGAACTTCCTTGTTATTTTTGATTCCTTTATATATGAAAAATATGCTAGAGCTTAGTATCAATCTATTAATAAAACATATTCCAAGTTTGAAGAATTCAATTCAACGCTTGCTAAATATCCAGTGTTAGGTACAAACAATGTTATATATATATATATATATATATATATATATATATATATATATATATATATATATATATATATCTATATATATATATATATATATATATATATATATATATATATATGTTAACGGTATCCCTATACACCCCCTTTACGCTCCCCATCATTTGTTACGTCAGGACGGACGAGTGGTAGAAGCAGACATGCGCCTTACCAATGCAGCAGTAACGAACTACTGCGCACGAGAGAACAGTCAAGAAGGGGGAGTCGTCGAGTATGCTTGAACGTATGAACAAGTTGTTAACGTATGGAGCAATAAACGGAATTGGTCTAAATAGTTATTGTTATTTGTGTAAATCAACCCCAGTATTTAACATTTACGCCGGTATTTAACATCAGAAGTGGGATGTTCCCGTGTGTACCCTGTGGCCATAAATGATCATGAATAAACATTAATATTATATAGTTAAAATGAAAGATGAAATTCATATTCGTCATGACAGTGAAGTGTCTGAGCAAAGTGTTGTGGCTGATGAGGAAGATTGTCGGTTCAGTAAGTCCAAAACGAACTAAATTACAATGGCAAGAAACCTTAGTTAACTTGGTAGCG
Organism: Cynegetis impunctata; assembly: GCA_030704885.1. Classification (NCBI taxonomy): domain Eukaryota; kingdom Metazoa; phylum Arthropoda; class Insecta; order Coleoptera; family Coccinellidae; genus Cynegetis; species Cynegetis impunctata. Next base: position 9,546 of record JARQZK010000911.1, on the reverse strand, counting down.
AGCCTGAACAACAATTATTAGAATAAGTCCAAGATGGCGACGTCGACGTGTTATACGCCAACGCCTAGCACATCTGGAAAAGATGGAATTACTGCGCAGTCGTTGATGTCGACACTAGCGCTCACATCATTTAAGCTAACCAGCTTGGACCCTGACAGAAGCTTTCTGTAATAACCTAATTGTTGCTTTTCCCGCGGAAGAAACACTCGAAATTGTGAGTCACTAACCGAGTTCGATAACCAGAAATTACTTAGCATCAGCAGATTCCATGATAGCTTGGAATGAAATTCGTAGCATGACATAAACTAAACAGCGAGATTAAACCCAATAAAAAGAACATGCATTTCCGGATCTCGGAACACAAGTTGTTTACACTATTGGGAGTTGTGATTTAATAGCTGTACTGCCGACCCTGACCCTAGAAATATACTTTATGGTTATTCCCGATATTGTTATGCCAAGCGATATCGATCTTATTATGTGATGGGAAGTGATTAGACGACTTTGCCTTAGAATTGAGAAAAATGCGATGGGCTCGAACTATATAACAACAAGCTTGCCATCGAAAAAGTGTTTACTATAAAGAACTTGAATAGCGCTCCTGTTAAAATAAATCATATTGGGAGTGTTATGCTTATAACCTTCAACTTCGATGACAGAATACTCACCAAAAGTACTTCAGTTTGGAATAATTCCTAGACTAGCGACTACACAGCTGTTTTTGGGTGACACACTGCCAACTAATAATATTATTGACCCAAATAAGGATGTCGCAGATATCGCCCGAAATAAAATAAGAAACAATGGAAACCATCCAGCTCAGCAATTTGACTATATACACTACCTCGATCCAACGGCGGAGGGAAATTAAGGGACAAATATCAAGGGCCTTACACTGTTCGTGCTCTAGTAACGAAAGATGTGCTACATAAACAAGGTCGACAGATGACGGTAGCCGCTCATGAGTAATTACGATCGTGGCCTGCTACAACATAAACAAAGAGTAAGATTAGTGATGTTAATACTTTTATGATTTTTGTTGAATTGAATTGATTTGCTGGATGATTCGTTTTGAATAATTTATTGGTTACGTGAATGATTGCAATGCTGCCTAAAGTTTATTGAATGCAATGTAATACAGATGAATTACATTTATTATTGTTGCCGTTTTGAATAATTTATTAGTTATGTGTTGATTGCAATGCAACCTGAGGTTTATTGAATGCAATGTAATACAGATGTATTACATTCATATTTGTTGTCTTTTCTTTTCGATATCATGCATGGTGAAAGATTTTAAAAAATGGATTAGTGGTGAATCCACTAAGTTAAAAACAAAATGAAGTATCATTAAATAATTTATAATAAAGTAGGAGGTGGCGATCCCACTCCGTTTGAATAAAAAGAGGAACTTGACGATCTCACGTTGCCTTATATGTTTGTGGCGATCACACAAGACATGAAATGAAACATTAAATAATTTACAAATAACCATTAAATAATTTATAAATAAGTAGGAGGTGGCGATCCCACTCCACTTGAATAAAAGAGGAACTTGACGATCTCACGTTGCCTTATATGTTTGTGGCGATCACACAAGACATGAAATGAAACATTAAATAATTTACAAATAACCATTAAATAATTTATAAATAAGTAGGAGGTGGCGATCCCACTCCGTTTGAATAAAAAGAGGAACTTGACGATCTCACGTTGCCTTATATGTTTGTGGCGATCACACAAGACATGAAATAGTGGCAGTACCATTAGGTTTAAAAAGGGTAGTAAAAGTATGTTTTAAAGGTAGTAGGTACCATTAAATTACAGCAATGAATAGAAAATGTTATATTATATAGTAAAACACTAACAGTATGTTTTGAAGGTAGTAGGTACCATTACATTACAGCAATGAATAGAAAATGTTATAATATAGTAAAACTCTGATATAAGTTGAAGTAAGCAGAAGATATCAGTATGTTTTAAAGGTAGTAGGTATCATTATATTACATAATTTGTGGCTATGAATTGAAAATGTTATATTATATAGACAAACTCTATAAAAACTCAAATATGACGTGAAGTAACGACTTTGTCAAAAAAAAAAAAAATTGGTGGATTTTGGTATAACGAAAATTCTGTTTCGTACTTTGTGCTTACAGATGGACACAGTGCGAGGACGCACTTATCACAGGATGGCCGTGTTAACGGTATCCCTATACACCCCCTTTACGCTCCCCATCATTTGTTACGTCAGGACGGACGAGTGGTAGAAGCAGACATGCGCCTTACCAATGCAGCAGTAACGAACTACTGCGCACGAGAGAACGGTCAAGACAAGGGAGTCGTCGAGTATGCTTGAACGTATGAACAAGTTGTTAACGTATGGAGCAATAAACGGAATTGGTCTAAATAGTTATTGTTATTTGTGTAAATCAACCCCAGTATTTAACATTTACGCCGGTATTTAACATATATATATATATGTATTTATATATATATATATATATATATATATATATATATATATATATATATATATATATATATATATATATATATATATATATATATTATATATATATATATATATATATATATATATATATATATATATATATATATATATATATATATATATATATATATATATATATATATATTACCTTTGATTATTGGTTAAGTATTTTTTTCCATAAAATTAAATATGATAAATTTCATTATCATAATGAAATGGATAATGGGGGAGTCATTCCAAATAGACAGCTAGCATGATTGTAGTAGTTCTGAAGTATAAATATATTATGGTGACGTTCTAATTATGGAACATCAGAAGAACGGTCAGAATATTAAGCAGAAAATAAAAGTGATTATGTACGTGAGTTATCTTTCCCTTGGGAAATAATTAAAACAGCTGCAACTACTACTATTATATTCAATTTTCAGGCTTCCGCACGAGACACGTTTTCTCAAAGCTTCAAATAGATATATTATCGCAAATTTATTTCATGCAAAGTCATCCCCCAAGGGAAATAGTGACACTCTTGAGCAAAATGATTTGTGTAACCGAAGATAAAATAAGGGTGTGGTTTCAAAACAAAAGGCAAAGAGATCGTAACCCCAGAAAATAATAAATTTTTGAAACATAACACTTTGTTTACTTATTTTCATCAGTACATATGAGCATAAATTGGAGCGTAAAATCACTGAATTGAAACCTAGAATATATTCATCAGTAAATAATTTCATATATTTTAGAAAAAAAGAACATAAGTTAATTAAAGATGATTGTTTATTGAAACCAAAGATATTTTCTTATTTCAATAATAGCGTTGTTCGCGGTATGAATTCAGAACTGACTGGGAATATAGGTACGGCGTTCGCGGATCACAAAATTTCGAATTTTCTAGCTTTCGCGATTCTTTGTTCATTTTACCATACAGTCGTGATTACGCAAGTCACACTGGATAAAAACTACCAGAACATGTCATTTCCTTGAATTAGTTCTAAAATCGTTCGAGGGTTAAAATAAGCCTGGCTGGTTCAGAATCGAGCATGCGTATTACGTTAATCCCAAATTGGTTATGAACTACTTCCAAAGTTCCGAATCCTTCTCGCAAATAAAGCTAATAGTAAACCCATTAGTAAAAGAAACATAATTTAAATTAAAATAATTATTTATTGATAATTTGAATAAGCTGCTATTTGTTTGGGATGGGGTCATCAATGAAATAACCAAAATATTCTCGACCGACGTTTCGATAATTTATTTTGTCATCTTCAGGGTTGCTTCAAATTATCCAAAAATTGGGTCGACTAAAATAAAAATACAAGACTAAATTGAAATTTATTGAATCTTAGAATATTTTCTTACTTACGAATACTTTTATTTCCGTCAGTATAAAGTAGGAAGCTCGGGATGAATTATAGATAGAAAAACACTATGTTATTGATAGAAATTCTGCTAATAAACTATCTTTCTGACTACAGTTTCATGGAATAAGTGTTTTAATAATATAAATCCTTTAAAATTTTGTATGCTACAAAATTTTTAAAAATTCCATGAAAATTTGCTTAATGTGACTGACTAGCAAATTTCAGCAAAATAAATTGTTCAGTAGTGAAAAAGACAATAAGAACATTTTTCAGATTCGTAAAATGTAAAACCAGTATTAAATTGCAAGTATATTTCCACAAATAATAATAATACTAATGAATTCTTATGTAAAGGAAACTTGTTTGACATCATTTGCACATGGCGCAAGTTCTTTCAGAAACTAACTTGGTAAAAAGGTGTATTAAACTCGTGTCTTTAAGACATTGTCAGATGAAAAAACCTATGACAGGAGTGGCCCACGAGAGGAAAATCTCCTGGAACATCCTGGAATTCTCAGGGAATTTTAGATCCCGACTTGAGTAGACAGCCTGTTAATATCTTGAATGAAAATCGAAATAATAATAAATTTTTATAGTTTAATCTCGTTCACCTATCCCTGTGTGTCTATGTAGGAGCACGATCACATTCCATTGGGAATGTGATCAAGAATCATTTCATCTAGATTGGTATAACACATCTTGATTATCATAACATATCCATAAATTGCCCGATATTCCGAATGATGACAGATTTTCACAGATATCTATCGGAATTCTGATTTACAACTTTCAGATTGTGGAACTGAAGCGGGACTCTGTGTCCTATAGAATTCTATAAATCGCCTGATTTCTATTAGGTACCAAGCTAGTTAGTCGAGTATGTTGGGTACGCTGGCTAGTATTTGGGAGGTCTCGGGTTCAAACTCCGGGGCCGACTGGTCTGTCATGAGTTTTTTTCAGAGGTTTCCTCATGGTAATGTAAGTCACTGCTTGCAAACTTATAAGGCGACTGCTGGGCCAGTATTAATCCTCTGAACCCTACCCACACTTCCTATGTTCCATAAATATCCCGTCTCACCTATCCTTAATGCACTTGTACATACAGTGTATCCTCTGATCTGGCTGAAGGAGTTAATCCCAAACTCAAGCTGTCCGCCTCCCTGACACATACTCCAGGAAGGAATGAAACACGTGTTTCCTTTTTTTACTACTGGCACTCCGTGTGTGCGTAAAATAGCATTCTATCGACGAAAGCGATCGACTTCTGGCGAGGTGTATAGACGTGTCGTATTGTATTTTGGCAACAAATTAGCCTGTCCAACAGTTTCGTTGTTATGTCATTTCTGAGTTTGTTTTGTTTATCAATTATAATTTTTTGTTATAAAGTGGTAAATAATTATTAAAAATTATTAATATGCACATTTGACAATTATTGCTGAATGTATGTAATGAAAAGCCACAACTAATAACCAATAAGTTCAGTAGAGTAGAGAGAAAAGCCAAGGGAACAGTTTAGGTTTCGGTAAAAAATCAGTATAAGGATGGAGAAAAAAGGGTAATACTTAGAGGGAACTTTGTAATTTGTACCAAATAAATACCTATAATCATCAGCTCTCAAAGAAACTTTCATTATATTTTTTTTGAATTATAAATTGAAATAATGTACTTATGTCTGAAATACTGATCAAATTGTTAACTTATGGGAAAAAATCTGTTGGGAGAGACGAGACTGTACATGAATTGATATTGGAAAAATGTATGTTATTGTTATCACTTACAAATTATTTCTTAGCCCAATAATTCAGGTGTTTTTTTAATCATATTTGAAAAATTAAACTTGAATCAAAGAGATATTGTTCCTAATAATAAGTTCCTAATAATAAGTATTTTTTTAGACGAGACGGCGTGACATTCGACAATTATAATAATTATGAAGATTAAAGTAAGGAAGTTGTTTGAATTCGCCTTTAGTCGCAATTTGAAGCAAAGAAATCAACAAAATCACAAAAATAGAAATAACACACATGAAATTGAGGTTTATCCGATGAAAATATCAGTATCCCACTTTTAAAATGACAAATTACTCCACAAATTCCAAGAGAAGGCGATAGTAACACAGAGTGCCGTCAAACGGGATTATCCCTTTCTACAGTAGAATTATATTATAGAAAGCGACAAGTAGAATACTATAGTGCACGGAGTGCTGATGCGATAGCCACTGCACTATAGCTTTCGATGAAATATGATCGTATATCGTTGAAATCAACAATTTTATTCTGGTAACTGTGCAGCATATTTTAATTTCTCATTATATAATGTTTGTTATAATTTTCATAAACAAAAGATTTTTGAATTTTTGTGTTTTTCATAAATTCCTACACAATAATGACTTATCAAATAATCTTTTATAGTGGGAAACGTAATTTTTCGAATAACATCAAATAAGTGTCTAGTTCAGTTATTTTTTCAACCAATTGGTTGATAGTTATCTTTATCCTCAATCGATTACTTGTCTAACGTTATAACTAACTGATATTGGTTTATTTGTGCTCAGTCAGAGAAGTAATGGTAATTGCGCTAAATTATAAATGTACAAATTCTTGAAAATTCAAATTGGTTGAAAATGAACATTCAAATATTAATTTCGTCAACGATATTCAGGATACTCATTGAAAATGATTTCTAATATGTTTCATTGATTCCAGGTAAAGCAAACAATTTCGAAACAGAGGATGGTTTCTTTGTTTGTAGCACTTGTTTTAAGCGATATAGATACAGGAGCAGTCTAGGACGACATATGAAATACGAATGTGGCAAAGAACCTCAATTCAGATGTAAAATTTGCTTCAGGACATTCACCCAGAAAAGTACGCTGAAGAATCATTTTATGGCAGTTCATGGAACATTGGTTAATTAGCAACCTCCAATAGCTTAATCTGGTTAACGCCACAAGTAGCGTATTCCAATGAACTCATGAAATATAAAACTCCAAATGAGTTCCATAATTAAATTGGTTGGACATTTGAATAAAGTTCTGAAAATTAAACTTGTATTCTAATTATTAACAACTGAATATTTGAAATGTATATGGTTGGAAAAATGAAGATTTTCTTTGACAAAATCCACTTCATTGCTCGAATATAATATTCAATTGAATTGAAGGACCTTCTTCCAAAAATCTGAAAAAAATATTCCATGCGCGCATCTGAATAAATTCATCAAATTCCCATTTGTAAATGAGTGCGAGTAATTTAACAGCTTCTGTAATTCTATAATGATATCTTAGGATTCGACAATGTTGACATTTATTTTCTGAGAAAAACAGAATAAACACAAAAAGATGTTAATGTTTTTATTCAACTATTGCACGTTTTTCTTCAATTTAAATGGCGTATAAGTACCAAGGAGAAGATAAGAACTTCATCGGTATTTCGGTAGCATATTTCAGTAGAAAACAAAAATAAATCTGAGCAAAATTATTGAGATTAAAAAATTGCAAGAGATAAAAACAAACTATGGAATTTTGCAACCTTTTCCGAAGTCCGGAACATTGTTGAAATTGCAATAACATTGAATTTTGCCTTATGCTTGTGAGAAAAATTCCAAAAGTTCTGCAAACTTGGACTAGTAGTAAATATATTATTTCATATAACGTATCAAATTTGCAACAAATTTAAAGGTACGTAAAATTTTTTTTATTCAAAATCAACGTTTTTCTCGGATAAACTGACTTAAAAAATGCCAAGTGTTCTACAAACTTAACAGATACTTCGGAAAAATATACCGAACAGTTGAATAAATCTGCAACCTTTTACGTTGACCGGAACATGTTTATTTATGATTTTTTTAATTCGTGGTCATTTTTTCGGTCAAAATGGTCTCCAAATAATTGCAAAAGTTTTGAAACTTGGTTGCAAATTCAGATAACATCTATTCTGATGCATTTGCAAATTTGCAACCTTGTACGCGGTCCGGAACTTTATGCAATTTGCCAAAATATGATTGTTGGGTTTTTATATATTTGTTCGTAATTATTTCGAGATCATCTTGTTCGAAAAAATTACCACGAAAAAACTTATAAATAAACATGTTCCGGTCAACGTAAAAGGTTGCAAATTTTTTCTACTGTTCGGTATATTTTTCCGAAGTATCTGTTAAGTTTGCAGAACTTTTGGAATTTGTTTTGGTCAGTTTATAGAAGAAAAACATCAATTTTGAATTTAAAAAAATGTTCCGTACCCTTATATTGGTTGAATATTTGATTCGCTATATGAAATAATATAATTACTACTCCAAGTTTGCAGAACTTTTGGAATTTTTTTCACAAGCATAAGGCAAAATTCAATATTATTGCAATTCAAACAATGTTCCGGACTTCAGAAAAGGTTGCAAAATGAGATTTGTTCCTTTCTCTATGTAGCATTCACTTGACCAAAGTTCAAAAACTTTTGGAATTATTGTTAAATTTTCGATTTTCAATGTCTTAACTGACAGGCCTAATAACCATCCGAGAGAAGTAGTTGCAGATATCTAGAAATCCTCATTACCACACACCTTTGTAGTTAATAATAAAAAAAGCATAGCTCTAATAACTTCGAACCTTAGGAACAACAACCATTTTTGTCAATTTCAGGATATCCCATCGGCTTACTTACTCACTCGGGGTACTGGTCGGTCACATATCTTCTGGTTTCCTGTTACCTAATATTCATTGACAGCTTTGTTAGGCTGTTTTAAAACTGCAGCTTCACCACAGCTGTTGTGGAGTATTTAAGAACTACAGCTTCACTTATTAAAACTGTGGTGGGTTATTATCATCAAATCAAATCAAATATGCTTTATTGTCTTAAAATTATACAACCGCAGCTCAACTAATGAACAATGCTGGAAACAATACCTATGCACAAAACATGAAATTCATTGGGACTGTGAAATAGAATTTTTTTAAAACTTGAATGAGATAAAAGTATTGAAAATTCATTATAAATTGGAATTTTGTAGTAGTAATATATTTGATATAAATTTCACAGAAACAATACACAAACATTGATAAAGAAACTGAAACTTCTATAGTTCATATAATATCCTGTTTTAAGAGACATCCATTGATTCAATTCAAAATTCTTGATTTACGTTTGAGTAGCGAACCTTCACTGAATTTTTGAATACTCTAATTTCTCAAAGTATCTTCGTTTTTGAGTAGTATTTTTCCCGGAAATGATCTATTATTGCAGCGCATCGAAATTCAACAAACACGTGCGGAACTAGTGTTTGTATCCGTTTAAGACCTCCTAGACAACGATTTTCGAAACTTGTCGAGGCAAAACTAAACAATAAAAATATTGGTGAATTTTTGCAACCGCGCCGCCCTTTTTTTATATAAATGTGTAAATTGTTATTTTTAACCATTGTTTTAATATGTTTATTAATTTACACCAAGTATCGGCCCAATCAATCCAAAAAATATTTTTTTTTTCTTGGTTTTTAAGATTTGATCAAGCTTCTGCAGTTTGAGTGAGACAGTTGAAGATTGGTACGTAGATAGATTTCAGTACGTTCTTTCGTGGGTTTGAACTCTTTTTTTCAAACACGTTACACTTCGCGAAGGCTATTTAGTTCGAATCGTATCTCTACCTGCTTCGCTATCAGTACACAATACACTTCCCGAATGTT